>VDFB02137099.1:0-42994 GCA_007258455.2 Sequoia sempervirens | reverse complement strand
TCCTCTAACTCTTACAATACAATAATGATATAGAAATGAAGCTCAAACCAGCATTATATCAAAAACTAACAAGTCTGATCAGAAATAGAGAATACAGAAAATCAGACCAGCAAACTGTACATCAATGAAATGCACATAACTTTATCAATTTACCTTCAAATTGAGTGCAATCAATTGCAATGAACCTCTGAAGGATAGGCGCCCATGTCATGATGATGAAACAGCTTCAAAAAGCAACCATTAATTTACTTGCACAATTCTCAATGCTCCCAACATGGTATGGCCCTTAGCAAGGGCGATTTTGCAAGAATAAAAATAAATACTTTGAAATAAATTCTGATCTTCTATGGGAAGGGGCGCCCAAGTGCTAGGAATCCATATCTTCAATACCCAGAAGCATATTAAAATCGTACAAAGAGCTGTTAATGAAAATCACTTTCAGCCATGAATGAACCAGCAAGCTCAAAAACTGAAAAATACTTCAAATTCTCCAACAATGAAGCTCAATGTGCACTTCTAAATGAAGCACACTCTCAATCCACCATCTAGGGAACCATAGTTCCAGGTCCGAAGAATGGAGACAAATTGCTAAGCTTTCCCTTAGCCGGATTCTGGATTTCAAACTAGCAGCATAACTTTACAATATTTCCAAAGATAATCAGCTCTTCAAACAGCAGCAATAAATAAGCTTCAATTGGCAAATGAAGCAACAAGAGACTCTTCAAATTCCAAGAAGTTGAATCACTTCAACTTCCAAAAGGAATGCCACTTTAAGCATTTCACTTTTTGAAATAATAAAATATTAATCAACCTCTTTTAGGCATCCAACTTCACTTTGCAACAATAAAGCATTTAATAATTCATTAAATGCACCATTGACCCCTTAATGACCCCCTTTTAAAAACAATATGAAGTGATCATTCCTAGGCGTGGGGGTACAACTGAGAAACATAAAAATGACTAAGTATAAAACTTAATCCATGGAGATAACCAAAGCCAAACTGAAACTGAAGGATAGCAAAATGACTTGAGCTAAATTGCTGATGATGCTACTGCCAAAATTAGACTTACTAAAAATAGCCAACTACTATAAGTAGTAAGTTCACATCAAAACAACAGAAAGCCAAACTGAACATTGAACTGCAAAGGATTGAACTACTGCTAGACAGATACTGCCAAAAGATAGACTTGCTAAAAATAGTGAACTGCTATAAATAGTAAGTCTGCACAACAACCTCAGAACGCCAACTGAGCAGTATCTGAAAAAGGAAACCCTAATTTTCCACCTCAACTTAGCCTACGGATTTCCGGAAATAGGCTAAATCCAAATGAAGAGTGTAGGGCCAAAATGGGGACATTACATTTATATACCTTTTTTTTTAATTGCCATGATCCTTCATTTCGTACCTTTTGACCCTTTCATTAACTTCACTAGCTTTTAGTTTTTATGATATTACTTATTCCTTTTTTATCACTCTTATCATAGGCAATTGGTGGCGATTTATTTCAGGGTGGGGGCATTACACAATAATGTTAATGTTTGGGAAGAAGCTAAGACTCCAAAAGGGAAAGGGGGAGCTCAAAAGAAACAGATTTCTAAATCTCTGTAAAATTCAGATGTGAGGTATGATTCTCCGTATGATGATGACGATGAGGAATGGCAAGAGACGGAGGTTGGGGCAGATGTGGTGGAAGTTCTCTCTTCCTCCAATTCAAATGAGGGTGGGAAAAAGAGGAGGAAGGTGCCTCCAAAGAAAACTCCCCCAAAAAAGAAAACCAGAAAGGCTATTTCCTGGTCTGAAGGCTCCCAGACAGGTGAGGAGGAGGGTGGTTGCGGTGTCCAAAGGTGTGGAAGGAAGCATGGGTCGGCTCCTGGGGTTGTTGTCGGCAAAGGGAAAGAGAAGATGGTTGAGGATGGTTTCACAGAGAAGGCTGTTGACAAAGAGGAGTTGGAGCGTTGCCCTTTAACTAGCATGGCCAAGGGTTTTGTTGATGCTACCAACATTAACCTTCTCTTAGAGGATTTTTCGTACCTTCATGCTGATAAGGAAGGGATTTATGATGTTTTTAGGGGTGGCGAGAGAGAGTGTGACGGGCATTTTCAAACTGAACAAGGGGTTCCTTTTGGAACTCAACAAAGTCAATGTTAAGGTTTGAGGGTTGCACGAGAAATTTGCCAAGGAAGATGATGATCTCGAGACTTCTGGTTCTAAAGAGTTAAAGTTAAAAATTATGGAAATTGAGGAGGCCATTAGTGTGCTCAAAATTAACCATGATCTCCGCTTGAAGGATTTGGAAAAGAAGATTCAAGAGATCAAAATAAGCACAGAGAATCCATTAAAGATCAACCAGTGCTCTATTAAGAACAATGCGAACACTTTAAAGATTCTCATTGAGAAGTTGAGGGAACTGAAAGAGGAACAGATGGTTGATGGTTCCAATAAGCTAAAGGAGCAATTTGGTAAAGACAAAGGTAAAAGAAGTGTGCCGGAAGGTGAGAAAGGCCCAAGTGCCTGCACTCGAGGGAGTAAAAAGAAGACCTTTGAAGAAGAAAAGGAGGAATTGTTAACCCTGGTCAATCAGCATTATAACTAGGAGCTGGAGGTGGCTGATACCCTCAAGAATCTGAAAGTCTGTTGGCTGTTTTGTTGCTTTTAGTTAGTTGTGTTGTTATTTTGCTTTTGGGTTGTTGTGGCTTGGCTGCCGTTTGTCTATGTTCTCATCTTTTGTAACAACATTTTGTACTGTGGGGTTTTGGGTCCCTTAAAAAACTTTTTTTTCTTGTTAATCAAAAACATTCCCACATTAATATCAAGGGATAAAACTGATTCCATTTCTCACGAGGAAAGATGCAAAAGTTTAAAGAGTACAATATAATGATTACTTGGCAAAGTTAGTAACAGTTGAGATGGAGAGAGATATCCCAGCATAAATAAGATGGCAAGCAAAGGTCAAATGCCATATCAACATTAATTCTTACCATCATGAGAAGGAAAGGAGTGTGAGGAGCTGAAATATTCCGAACCAATTTTTTCAATTTTCAATTACATTAAGCAATGCAAAACACATACGTTAGGGTTAGCAATTAAACCAAAACGATGTGGAATACAACTCTAACCAAGAATGTACACCAAGATCCCGAGTTGGGCAAGGTGTGAGCATATGGTCAGAGGATCTCAATGCATGCTGAAAGAGTAACTCTAACCAAGAATGTGCCCAAGATGGACGAACATATGGTCAGAGGATCCCTACCAACTACAAGTGCTGAAAGTAAACTCAACACCAAGAATGTGCTTTCAAACCCGGAGTGGGAATGGAGCTACCATATGGCGGAGATGCTAAGTACTACAATGCAATTCAAATGTAAATAGGCGGCAAGCCAGCCTCTTCCACTTATTCAGTGGGAATTACAAAGCATGAAGAGCAAGATTAGAAGAAATGTTGATAGTACTACTGTTCAACTTACAATATGATGAAGAATGCCTGCCAAGAGCATAAGATTAGAGCTAAATAGTGCTGCAACAAAATAGAAGACTCTCCCTTGCTTAACAATAGTACCAAGACCAATAACTCCACTCAAAGACCAATCTCAATGTTCTGATTTGTGACAGACCCACTCTTAGAATGCTAAAAGCCTAAAACAGCAACACAGAAAACCACTAAATTACTCACTACTCCCTCAATACTCAACCAAATGACCTCAAATCAAATGCAATGGATTCCTATGATAAGGGCGACCAAGCTGCATACAATAAACCACACTCAAACCCACGTAATTATTTAACACGCTTCCCAATGCACTTCAAAGAGGGGCGGCCTAGCAAGAAGGGCGATTTTCTTTTATAAATTCAAGTTCATAATAAAATCTGCAAACTGGCACAAAGGGGCGCCCAGCCTAGAGAAGAGGAAATATGCAATACCCAGAACAAATATATTTTTATTTTCAAATATATGAGTGAAAACTACAAATCTGCTATGATATCAGCAACTCCAGAAAATGATATGAAATGCAATAAACTGAACTACAAAGCAAACCCAAGCTACAATGCAAACCTCTCTACAAAAATCCTCTCAACAACAAGCAAACTTCTCCACTAGATGCTATCTCTCAAGCACGAAGTCGAGCCAAGCTAGGAGGCATTCATTCCTTGAAGCAATTCCAGCACCATTTCGGTAGCATAACAATATTCAAGATATAAGATGGTGAAATGAAGACCCAAGGCTCCCTTTTATAATTTTGAGGAGACACTTCCAGATGCTTCTAGAAGGTGCACCCACTCCACAAGATGCTTTTAGGGTTTTGACTTGACCAAGTCTTCCTTCAAGATGGCGTCCTTTTTCATAAAGGCAATTTTTCTTTAATTTAAAATTATCTTCTCTCCAAAAGTTGGCGTCCCACCTCCAAGAGCAATATTTGACCTTAGAAATATTAAAACTTTCCCTAATGATGCGTCCACCCATGAGGTCCCCCTTTTCAGAACAACTTAAAGTCATGAAGCTAGGCCAAGGGGTTATAACATTATAATATAACATTATTTTAATTAAAATACTTATCTCTCCAAAAATTGCATCAAAAGGCCCAAACAACCATACCAACTGAATTGACCGCAGAGGGAAGCCAACTGAACTGAAGCCAACCTGTCTATTGCCAAAAATAGAATTTACTAAAAATAGTAAATTCGGAAAGTTGCTCGGATCAAAGTGCATGCGACACCATTGCGAAGCTTTCTGAAAACCCAGAAAGAATCCACAGTCTAAAATACCAAACTCCAAGATGTAGCCGTCATAACTTGCTAAAAATAGTAAGTTCAGAAAGGTTGCCCGATGTCATTGCATGTCATACCTTCGTGAGGCTCTTTGAAAACCTAGAAGGAATCCATAATCCAAACAGCCAAACTCCAACATGCAAACCCCTGAATCTTTATAAGACCCCACCAAACAGCCGAAAACCCTAATTCTGCCACTGACTAGCCGACAGCACCCCGGGGATAGGCCATCAATCACTAAAAAGTGCAGTGCTAAAAATGGGGACATTACAGGAGCATTCTAGAAACAAATTGGTTATAAAACACACAACCATCCACCACCGGCAATAACAACAATATGGATACACGTGTTTGTCTCACCATTGATGCCTACCAAATAGCTTTTCTTGGAATAATTTTTGAACTACAACTCAAATAAAGTGTTTAAACCCCGTTTGGGCTTTCTATTGTATGCCATTAAATACTTGTTAGGAGAGGAATTCTTGATCACAGACCATAGGTATTGGGTGAATTCAGATATCTTGTCCATGTTTGTGGGCATGCTACTAGACCTAGGCAAGGAGATGAAGAGGGTGGGCTCAATGGCTAATTTGATGATAAAGAATCATGTGCTTAATGAGATGCTCCAGATTGTTGTTGCAGGCCTTGGACCGCCAATAGGAAATGGGGCACAAATGACCACTGGTTCCACAAATGTGTAGTGGAAGTCATTTATTACAACTAGCAACTCATTGACAAAGCCAAGGAGGCAAAAGGCTAAAAAAGTGGAGTTATTGAAGCAAGCATTAGGTCCTAGTGGGAGGACAAGAATCAAACGGATGATTTCCCTAATTATAGAAAGCTTTGAGGAGGAGGATAACTAAAATCACTAGTAAAATATATTGATATGACCATATAGGCTAGATATTGTGTATATACTTCTGTAATTTTGGGTCATTTTGTTTATAAGAAAATTAATTGGAGTTCTAGAATTTTAGCACAATAAAGAAAAGCTGGAAATGCAAAAGTTTTTATATTATATTTTAATGAAAATAGGCACAATCCCCTAGAGCGCAAATTACTTAGCCAAAATATATATATACTAAAATATAAATAAGTTTAAAATTTTTAATTTAAATATTGTAAATATGTTAAATTTTACATAACAATAATTAAAATTTAAAATATTAAATTTTAATATAAAAAAATAAAATAAAATTGACACAGTTTGCTTTTTAATGTATTAAATTTTATAGAAAACAATATAATAAAATAAAAAACAAATCCTAAAACAAAAATAAAGACAAAAAGAACAAAACCTAAAAACAAATGTTGTTAAGTGTGGTAGGGATTTGCCTCCTGCAGCTGCACCTTCCCCACAGCACATTGCAGCACCACACGACTCTGCAATAACACTCAACAGTCAATGAACAAACCATCCTGCCCAATAATGTGTGCCTCTAACATAGGCTTATCTTCTGAACTCTCGAAACGGGATCAAATTGCTTCAAATTCCATTAATTTTGTCAATAAAATCTCTGTGAGCAGCCACCATGTCTACAATGGTGAGTGTAAGACTGTCAACATGAATAAAACAAGCAGCCACCACATCTGCAACAGTGAGCAGCAGACTGTCAACACTAAACACCTAGTTTTCAACAAATCAACATTCATAAGACAAAAACTCACAGAACAAGCAAAATTAGAGTGACGCCCACAAGAATAAATCTGAAAAGACTTAATTGAAAAAATGTTTTCAAAATATATTTTAATAACAAACCCTAATCCTTTTTCAATACAAAATTTAGAGCAAACTCAAATGAATTTTTTTTTGTTTTCTTTAAGTCCACAAGATTTCAAACTTTTTATTTGAAATTTGGCATACCCTGTGACATAGGTACCAAATACAGAGAAACTACTTTAGGCCACTTAATAATTAACTGCCAGATGTTTTTACCAGAACCTGTCTATGCATATAGCATAAGTTTCTGCCCAAAGTCACCAGGAAACTTGGGCTCAAAGACACATCTGTACCCACATCTCCAGTAAGTATATTCAAAAGTTTATATATTCACACCATTATCAAATACTCCTATAAAGTGGCATTATCTTAACAATGATCTCTCACAACTTTTAGATAGCATAGCAATCAACAATTGGCTGACACAAGTTTGCATTGTCATCTGCTTATGCACTCAGCAATAATCTTTTACAACATTGTACTAGTCACATATTATGCACAAGTGAGTGCATGTAACTTACCATGTACATTTTTCTATTAAAATAATATTGTTATATTTAGTTTAATGATCAAATAAGATATTAGAATAGACTTTAGGTATATTCTTTTATTCCTTTAGTTACGCTTTAAGTTAGCTTTCAGTTAGGATCAGTGAAAGCTTTCAGTTAGTTTCAGTTAAGCCTTTAGTTAGCTTTTATTAGTCTTTTGATATCTTCGCTATTATTAGCTCATTGTAGTTCTATATAAGAATGTGTTTGCTTCTTATTAAATCAATCAGTTATCTTGGCAATAATTTTGTGTGTTCATAATTATTTTATGGTATCAAAGCTCGGGTTTGGTAAATTCTCGGGATTGGTGAGCACGTGAATTCCACATACTGTGACAGTGACAAATTGCACGCAAGAGACATAGAAGAACGTGCCAAAAGAAGCTGTACGGATCCGTACCAAAAAAAATCCAAAATTTCTGCCAAAAAAAAATCAGAATTTTGCAGATTTTTTTCGGATTTTATTTTTTCCCAAAAAATTCAGGTTTTGCAATTTTTTTCCCAAAAATTCCAATGGTTTCAAAAAAAAAATTTGGCACCTAGGGTTTTAGCAAAGAATTTGCAGGTTTTTTGATCAAAATCAAGACCTAGGTTTTGCAACAATGTGAGCAATTATTTTTGCATCTTTTTTTCCAATTCTTTTTTGGACAAAAATCACGGTTTTTCTGCCTCTTTGTGCAAACTAGGGTTCTAATTTTCTTTTTCAGACCTAGGGTTTCATCATTTTTTGTGACTTCATATTACGGGAGGGATGGCTTCATTACCCAACATCATGTTGGAAGGAAATCAGAGGTTCAACGACAAAAATAACAACACCTGGAAACAGCGGATGCTCACCATCTTCGAATACAGGTGCCTTGATCAGATTGTCCTTGATACAAAACACGTCCCATAGTTGCAGGCAAGGACCAAGACAAGTTTGATGGAAGCAATTGAGAGGCGGTTATACTTCTCAAGTTATCTGTCACAGATGAGATGCTTCCAAAGGTTCCTTCAGGCAAGACCTCAGCTGAGATTTGGAAGCACCTGTGAGATCTGCATGAGATGTTAGACAAGGACAGGACATTCTTCCTGAAGAATATGTTATTCTCGATCATGATGAATGAGAAGTGTCTTTGTAGGATCACTTGATGAAGATCAAAGACATTCGCGATCAGCTAGAAGCAATAGGTCGCAAGATGGAAGAAGAAGACATTGTGGTTATCACACTAAAGAGTTTACCATGCTCATATGAGCACTTTATTGAGACTCTCAATATTACTTCTACAATAGTTGACCTGAAGTTCAATGACTTGTGCAACAAACTCTTGCAGCAAGACAGATGGAAGAAACGGTTTGGTAGCAATAGTGATACACCCACTGTTGAATAGGCCTTCGCAGCCAAGTACAAGGAAAAAGGCATGTGGCCTCAAAAGAAAAGTCAAGAGAGTTTTGATGGTTTTGATGATTCTTCAAAGAATTTGAAGACTATGGCATGTCACTATTGTGGAAAAGTTAGTCACATGAAGAAACACTACAAAAAGAGGTTGGTTGATTAGAAATCCAATCAAGGAGGGTCTCAACCAAAGGCCCATGTCACAGAACACTTTGAGGAGTCTGCCTTCTTTGCATTTATGGCCAAATGACCAGCAGATCACGCCAAGTACTCAACTTGGTACATTGATTTGGAGCATCCAAACATTTCACTCATAGGAAGGATGGTTTACTTACTATACAGTTTGTTCAAATTTAGTGATTTTTGGTGGCGGTGAGGAATATACAGTGGTTGGTAAAGGTAATGTCCAATTCACATATGGAGGAAAGAATCTTCTTTTTCTCAATGAATACTATGTACCAAGAATGGAGCTCAATTTTCTCTCAATGAGTTAGATTATGCACCATTGTCCTAAGTTGGACGCCATCTTCAGCACACACAAGTTCCACATAGTTGACAAGGAGTCCAAGCAGACTATAGCAATTGGCATTGAATACCATGGTTTGTATCAACTAGTTGACATTGGAGAGGTTCAGGGGCATGCATTGGCAACCAAGAGTTCATTTGTGATCAGTACTCTGTGGCATCAGCGTTATGGGCATCTCAACCTATCCTATCTCTCTCAGTTGACTCGAGAGCATATGGTGGACAGTTTACCTAACATCCAGCATGTAATATCCCCTTCTTGCACCTAATTAGTTGGAGAGTTCCATTAGCCTATTCCAAGGTTCCTGTAGGCTAAGTGGAGTGGTTAGGGGACTCAAAGCCAGTGTTGGGCTCTGTGGTGGTTTTCAATCCTTTTTGGCAGGACTTTCTATTTTTAGCAGTGGCCTTTTTTAGTACTTACTATTTATAGTAAGTCTCAACGTATCTCCATTTTGTGCCAATTTGATGTTTGGGAGTACTTCCTATTTTTAGCAATTGCTATTTATAGTAAGTGTATTTTTGGCAACTGGTCCAAGCCTACATTTCTCTAGCAGTGTTATATTTCTTGTTTGGGCATTGGTGAGGCTAAGGTTGATTAAATTAATATTTGTATTTTTCCCATCACTTAAATTATTTTCATAAAGTCACTTTATAACTTAAGTGAGGGTCTTGGGGATCATAAAAAGCACCTTGTCTCATGCCTAGTTGATTAAGGTTGTTTTAAAATGCCAAATATTAAGCCTCAAAAGTTGGATGCCACACTAGGGAGACAAGGATTTTTAAAATAAAATGAAAAGCTCATGAAGGGGGCCGTGGGAGTCTTGGAGGGAAAATAATTCAAATGAGGTTGCCCTAATTTCCCTTTTGCCTCTATAAAGGCAACACTTTGGCTCTCATTTGTCCATCTATCTTTTGGCAACATAACAGGATGTTGGAATGCTTCCAAGGTTCTATTGTTGTGAGTTGAGGACAAAAACCCTCACTGTTTGGAGCTGGTTTCAATGGTGAAAGATCCACCCTAGCCAGAAAGGGGTGATTCTACTTCAGTGATCACTTTGGGTATTCACAGAGCTCTAATTTAGTCATTTTTGGAGGTGGAACAATGAAGATCTTCTTGGCTTTTTGATGTGGGTTTGAAGATTTAGGCGTGCTTGATCTTTGGCTTCATTTTGGAGGTGTTTGGGGGTGTTTAGAGGCATTTTCTGAGGACGGATTTGCATTTCCCAAATTCTAGAAACTCATATTTTGATAGTGGCTGAAGGTGAAATCCATTTGTAACTCCGTGCATACTTGGCCAATCATTATGGGTAGTGTTTCGTTGAATTCCTCTCCCCTTGGATGCCATCTTTCAAGTATTCACTTGTGTTATTTGTTGGAGTGTTGATTTTAGAGGGCAAATTGTCTCTCCTAGGGAGCCGTGCCACTTGGAATTGGTGTGTGAACGAGTCTGCTGTTGTATAGACCTGTATTCTCTTCCTTTTGGCTTTTGTACTGGTGTTCTTTGGCGTGGGGTTCAATGGTTCATTGGCAACTCTCAAATCTGGCATGTGATGCAAGTTTGCAAACGGGTTGCTGCTGTTATATGACCATTGTCAGGTATGCAAATATTGTATCAGGTCTGAAATTTGATTGTCTACATTTTCCATCATGTATTGATATGATTCTATAATCTATATGAAGGAAATATGAAGTTGTTTCCTTGTAATTTCTTTTATATGCAATGCTTCCTTTGTATGCTTTATTATGATGCAAACATGTGAAAGAAAACAAACAAACACATCAGAAAAACGTATCAGACAGTGGACAAAAATTTAAAAAATCAGGGGTGGTTGTTACACAGCAGCAAATTCAAGGTGTTTGCAGAGCATGCTAGGCAGGGAAGCAACATAGATCTCCATTCTCAAAGGGATAGGCTTGGAGAGCTCATAGGGTCCTTTAGCTGGTTCATATAGATGTATGTGGACCAATGAATACCTCATTAGTCGTGGGTGCCAGGGATTTTCTATTATTTGTTGATGATTTTAATAGGAAAATGTGGATATTTTTCCTAAAAGCAAAATCATAGGTGTTTACACAATTTCAGAAGTTCAAATTATTAGTGGAAAAAGAGTTTGGTTGTTCTTTGATCACTCTTAGGTCTGATAATGTGGGTGAATTTTGCTCGCATGAATTCATGGACTTTTGTGCTAAACACGGTATCAAAAGACAATACACCACACCTTACACTCCATAGTAGAATGGAGTTGTTGAGAGGCAAAATTGAACTATTACAAAGATGGCCCGATGTATGATGGAGAACAGGAATGTTCCCAAGAGGTTTTGGGTTGAGGTAGTTTATATTGCTGTTTATCTTCTCAATAGGTCTCGACATAAGCGGTGAAAGGAAGACCAAAGGAAGCATGGTCTAGGAGGAAACCAAAGGTGAGCCATCTAAAGATTTTCGGTTCTACTACATATGTCTGGATTCCAAATGCAAAGAGAACCAAATTGGACTCCAAGAGTCAAAAGTTAATGCTCACAAAGTGAAATTGATAAACATAAAAGCCTATCAGCTAAAGGGTACCTTGACAAGTACAAAGCGATTGGTGGCTAAAGGGTTCTCATGACAAGTATTGATTATGAGGAGACCTTTGCTCCTACTACAAGATAGGCATCATTTGGTTGGATTCTTGCCATGGCAACCTGATTTGGTTGGAAATTCCATCAAATGGATGTCGAAGTGCCTTCCTCAATGGTGACTTAAAGGAAGAAGTGTACATGACACAGCCTCAAGGTTTTCAAGTTACAAGAAAGGACCATCAATTTTGCAAACTAACAAAAGCCCTTTATGGCTTGAAGCAGGCACTCAAGGCATGGTACATCAACATTGATAGGTATTTGGGGCAACAGGGATGCCAGCATAGTCCTTCAGAACCGAATCTATATGTCAAGCGGATAGGCAATAACATCATCCTTCTTGTCATATATGTGGATGATATCATCATTACAAGTAGTGAGGAGCATTTGATTGAGCAAATCAAATGTAAGTTGTGTCACACTTTTGACATGGCAGACTTAGGCCTCCTACATTATCGCCTAGGTGTAGAAGTTTGGCAAACAGGTGGTGGTATTTTTATTTCATAGTCTAAATATGCCAAGAGTTTGCTAGAAAAGTTCAAAATGACACATTGCAAAATCTCATCTACACCCATAGAAGAGGCGGAAACTTTCAGCAAAGCGGAACTCAAAGGCTACAATATGCTCCACCGGGGCCGTCCTCATGTTTTTTGCCGTTTCTCGTGCAGAAGTGCAGAAAGCGAGGGGGTGAGAGACGGTTAGGAAGCGTCCACAGCGTCCTTTTTCCCTCCAAGTGCCGTTACTTCGAGGACTTTTGGCTAAAAGCGAGGGGCGATAAGAGATTGCCTGAAGTGCAGAAACTGTGAATCCCTCATCGCGTCTGCGAGATTGCTTCTAGAAGTACCCTACAGGCCAGCAGCAAAAAAAACACATTTTTATAAAAAAAATATTTTTTTTTAAAATGAAAAAAAGGCATGGGCGGGCCCACAAGGGACGCCCCATGCCACTTAACCTAATTTATGCCTTATATATGCCCTAAAATGAGAAAAATCAACTCATTTTTACATTTGGCTTGTGAAGTGAAGGAGAGCAAAAGAAGAGCAGCTGAGTGAAGGATCGCTAGACTAGTCAGTATCGTCAGACTCCAGCCTTATGTTGGGATGTTAATCCCAAAGATGCTATGTAGATTGAGGAGAATGCACATGGGGGATTGCTTGGGGTTCCATTGGTTGAAGCAGATCCTTCTATTGACATGGACACTGACACTAACTTAGACTCAAACTTTGATGGCAAGGGCGATGCTGATTTATACCTACCTTCTGCTGATTAGGGACCTTGGACAGTGATATATTTTCTTAGTTTTATGTTTAGCATGTCATTTCATAGTTGAGACTTGAAGCCTTTGGGCATTTTGGTTATAATTATCAGACTTTTATATGATATGTGTGCACATTGATAATGAAAAGCATTTGAATTTTGTTAATTTGTTTGTCGATTCTCATGTGAAATCTCAATTCAAGTCTAATGATATGCATTAAGCTTATACAAATGTCTAGAATGAATGCTTTATGAATGTTATGCTATGAACATTTGAAATTTTTGTATATTTTTAAAAAATTCCCTATTTTTTTATCAGCCGTCCGTCCCTAAAAATGAACCAAAAAGTACCCCCACGTGTCGAAGCTTCGTCATACATACGGGTACTCCCGATCCACGAAACCCATGGAGCATAGCTCCAAAAGGTGATTGATGAGTTAGTTTTCAGGAAACTAGTGGGCAGCCTTATCTATCTTATAGCCACTAGACCTAATTTGAGTTATGTTGTGAGTTACATTTCCTATTTTATGACAACCCCAAAGGCAAAACATTGGGTTGCATCGAAGCAGGTACTGAAATATGTGAAAGGGACACTTGACTTTAACATTTTGTATATCAGAATCAAAGATCCTAGGCTAGTTGGGTTAACAGATTCAGATTGGGCAAGTTCAATTGATGATAAGAAGTCCACTTTTGTGTATGTTTTCAGTCTTGGCACTAGTGGAGTCACATGGAATAGTAAGAAGCAATCGGCAATAGCTCTTTCCTCAACTAAAGCAGAATATCGAGAAAGAGCTGATCAGTACAACATGTGAGGCAGTATGGCTTCGAATCAAGGGGTGCTAAAGCTTGCCAAGAATCCAGTCTTCCACAAGCGTACCAAGCATGTAGAGTTTCATTGTCATTTCATACGGCAACTTGTAGAAGATGGATCAGTAATGTTGTAGTATTGTCCCACTGACAACTAGACTGCAAACATTCTAACCAAGTCTTTAAATCCTGACAAGTTTGTAAAATTTTGGGATAAGCTTGGTGTAGTTAATAGATTGACCATTAAGGGAGGGTATTAAAATAATATTGTTATATTTAATTTAATGGTCAAATAAGATATTAGAATAGACTTTAGGTATATTCTTTTATTCCTTTAGTTACAATATAGATTAGCTTTTTAGCTTCCCATTACTTTCAGTTAAGCCTTCAATTAGCTTTTATTAGTCTTTTGATATCTTCGCTATTATTAGCTCATTGTAGTTCTATATAAGAATGTGTTTACTTCTTATTAAATTAATCAATTATCTTGGCAATAATTTTGCGTGTGTTCATAATTATTTTATTTCCTGCATAGATGCAAGTCTACGCAAAGGTATGGATAATGGTGTATTTAAGAAGGGAAAAGCAGACTAAGGTTTCTTTTATGAAAATGTGAGAAGTGGCACAAAATACAGGGCATGTCTCAAGACAGCTGTAAGTTGTTAGATGGTGTTTTAAGACATCATAATTCTGTACAGGTTTTCTTCTGCCTCAAGTTTGACTGAATATTTTCAAACAAACAAGTAGTACCAGATATAGATAAACTACATCATGTCACTTAACAATTAGCTGTCAGATGATTTGACTGCCATCTATCTATTCATCTAACAATTAGGTTTCTGTCCATAGTCATCAGGAAACTCAGGCTCATAGACATACACATGCCCAAATTGCAATAAGTATATTCAAATCCAATAAGCCACAACCTTATTTATCCTCCCATAAAATGGCACCTACCCATCCACTACCCATGTCCCTAATCTCCAAGCGACCATTGACCATGTCAATATCTGTTGGGCTTTGGTCTAGCAGTAAAGTAGATAACTTGTTGCAACAGGCACACATTCAAAACCTGGCACAAACCTCCTCTTGTGTGAAATGGCAAGGAAGTTGACTTTTGAATGGTTCATCATAGTTTGCAAATTGACCAAGTACTCACAATAAAACTTCAGACAAAGTTTTCACAGAGTTAACTTGCAACTCACTGAAACATGAGAAATTTTCAGTAAAAAATGCCAAAACACTGCAAAACTGGTATTTTTGCTGTTGCTGTGCATGCCCTAAAAACACTTGTATACTGAAACATGTGCCCAAAAACACAACTGTAGACTGAAAAAATGTGAATGTAGAGTTAAAAACTTCATTTTTTTGCCCAAAGTATTTTTTAAGTTGCCAAGTTTTTCCAAGTTTCTCCTGAGTTTTTGCTGAGTTTTCTAATTTTGGGTCTCCATTTAGTCCAAGTTTGTGAACTATGGTTCATCCACATGAAGAATTAAAATAACATTGAAAAGCGCCAAAATACAGGGCACAATTCTTGACAGCTGAAAAACTGAAAGCATTCCAGTCTTTACAAATTGATTTGCTATAAAGAGTGCATATCCCTTGGTACCAGATAATCTCCCTCAAAATGGTCAGTGTTTCAGTTTGCATGCTGCTTAAGGGATACACCTTATTCTGCTGATTGCACCATTCAAAAAAATTATCCATACTGCCTGTCTTGACTTTACATATCACTGTTGTTCCAGAGTATGAGATGAAATTAGTTACCTGGACAGTTGCAACGGCTTCTACAGCTCCAGCTGCACCCAGCAAATGTCCAATCAACGATTTTGTAGAATTCACCTTCAGCTGAAACAGAAAAATCCAGACTAATGATCAATCAAATGCAAATGCACTGTTAAATTATCCAAAATCACTTCAAAAACACCCTAAATTTAACACTGCCATAATTTAATAAGCACCTCAGGATTATTGCCAAAACAACGCATCAAGGCTTTGTACTCTTGCAAATCACCAGCTTTAGTTGAACTTGCATGAGCATTCACATAGTTCACACTTTCTTTACTTACACCTGCTTGATGCAAAGCCTTTTCTACACATAGGCGGACACCTGTACCTGAAAACACTCAAATGTTTGAATAAGAGTTGACATTAGCAGGGACCTGTGAACACCAGGAAACAACCTGAAATATTTCATAATCCCATACCTTCTGGATGAGGCTCTGTCATATGATAAGCATCAGATGTAGAACTCCCCCCAAGGAACTCAGCATATATCTTTGCTCCTCTTTTCTGAAAAAAGAAGGAAAATTAGCAAGCCCAAATCATTCAGGTTATTTATTTATACACTATCCCAAAAATTCAATCACTGGCAAAAGATGCCTTTTGTGAAAGCATGCACCTTCGCATGTTCTAATTCCTCCAATAGCAGAACTCCTGCTCCCTCCCCCATGACAAACCCATCACGACCCTGTAAAATGTTAAACAATTATTTAGCCAACTTGGAAAGTTGTCTTCAAATGAAGAATTGTGAGATGCTTTGACATCGTTGTAAAATACAAGAAACTTAATGAATCAGATGCCATAAAGTACAGTAATTGGACAAACAATCATACAGCATCCCATGGACGTGATGCTTTTGTGGGATCATCATTTCTTTCTGATAATGCTCTGCAAGCTACAAATCCTCCAAGACCTGTAGGAAATCATATTTCTTCCAGATCAAAACTCAAAGAAAACTTCCAGAGGGTGACCAGACAGCAGTCAAGCCCATTAAAAGTAAATATTTGAACATGATTAATATACAATCATGGCACAATTCTGTTAAAGATAATTCAGTATCACAAGCAAAATAGGTGAAGAAAACAGAGGGCCCCTTTCTCTTCCAGGCAATGTTAGACTCTAAATCATCTAATTTGAAGCAAACACTCAAAATAATAATAAAGATGTTGCCCCTATGATGCCAGAGTATCCAAGTGCACGAGCAATCCACATTAACCAAAAGAAAAAACAGATTAGAAGAATAAGTGGCTTGCACAAAGCTTGCTCATGCACAACAGCGTAGCTTAGTTGCAATAAAGCCTTGGACCCTTGCACAGGAATAGATCTTTGCATAGAAGTTAGAGCTTGTGTGCTAGGCATAGATGAGCAGAATGAAGGTGCACAACCTGAGGTCTTGCACATATGTTGAACCTTGTGCCACCCTGTACATTGGAGCAAATTACGTGTTGGTACACTCACTTGGTCAGTGATGTCTTGTGCAACCCTGCACATTAGAGCAACTTACATGTTGGTGCACTCACTTGGTCAGCGATGTCTTGTGCAACCATTGACATTCATGCACGCTTGCAAAGAGGAAAACATGAATTATCACCCATAAAGTAAAAGGTGACGATTGAGATTGAATATTGGTTGTCTTGTGAACTGTTCAACTTCCTTGACTATGTTCTGTGCCATGATATAACTGTGTCAATGTCATTGCAAAATCAGTAGAGGTTGGCTGGTAGCCAAAGCATGAATATGCAGACACAAGCGTGAGAGAAGACTTGAGTTGTTGCGACCTGTGTGTACAAAGATATGTTGTAGATATCACGTTTGGGAAATTTGTATTGTAATATCTCAATTTTGAAACTATAAGAAGCACTGCTCTGAACCCATTTCTTTGTTTACCTCATTGATGTGTACTTTTGCTATTTTCTTGTCTTAACTCTGAGGGTTGTGTAGTCTAAGGCATCCCTTCATTGGGACCCCTAACTGCAACTTCATCATTTAGTATCAGAGCAGGGTTTCAACCTGCAGAAGAAATTATGTTTTCCACATTTGTGAATGTGAATAGAAAGCAGTGAAGGCATCTTCCAATGCAGAGGCTATTGCTAGAAATTTGAGTGAGTGTACTTAATGTAAAAGTTGTTTTGAGGAAACAAAATGGCAAATAGAAGGATTCCTCATGGAGGAGGCGGAAGAAATCGACCACCAAGAGTGGCAGATTTGGCAAATTTGATGCAAAATCTTCAAACAAGGTTGGAAGCTATGCAGAATGCTCAACAAAGAGAAGCAAACGAATATGCAAGTGAAGATGAGGCCCTTGAAGTGTACATCAATGAATTTGATCAAGACCCAGCAGAGGGTAGGTTGGTGAGAGCCATATCCAAATAGGTGTCAAACCATGCATGGACATTCTAAACTATCAAGAGAGTGTATGTCCAAAAGATTTGATAGATTAGTCTGTGGAATTGGATAAGTACTTTACGTATAAAGCCAGAGAAGACTCAAAGAAAATACAATTTGCATGTACCAAATTGAAATGGCATGCATCATTGTGGTGGTATCATATCCAAATCCAAATAGATAGACAAAGGCAGGGCAAGGATAAAATTAGAGTTTGGAATAAAATGGTTTATCATGTCTCCTCTCCTAGGCCGACTCTGACACAAGCATTTTGGGCCCTCTAAAAGTGTTTATTAACACTAATTAAAATTAATATATACAATTAATAAATAAAATTAAATTTTAAATTCAAACTTCTAGTTTGGTGCCCAGGTTATAGGGGTCCCAGGCACTCCCAACAAGTCAATATTAATAAGGATGAGATTCATCATGGCAAATGTAGTCAATGTACAACGTATATTATTATGCTTCAATAATATCAATTATCCGACTATGTATTAATTGGTTGTCGGCTTCAAGTAGTTATAAGCCTTGGTTGGTTGACAGTTGTGTTCTTCTTAGCAACCGTCATTTAAATATATTGTTTATCACCAAGGAGAGTAGTATGATCTAGTTGGATCGACTTTGATCCTTGGCTAACCATCTCTAGTCTTCTTTTGTAATAATTTCATGTGCAAATAAAGATATATTTTACGCATGTATTTGGTATCCATTGTCATCTCTATTATTAATTCAAGTATTTAATTTATTAGATAGAGTAATAAGGCTTATTTAATATATAAAGTGATTTTATATTATATTTTCCAAAAAGCTTCCGAGAATGTTATAAAAGGAGTTTTGTGAGTTCATTTGCATTATGCGGATTATTTTGATTTCTTCTTGAGAAACCCTTGTCGTTCTATGGGATTGAACTTGGTTTATCTCAGCCTTCTGGAGGACGTAATCTCTCGAAGAAGAAGATTAATCTCGGTGGGAAAGATCCTCCCTAGTTGATTCGGTGTGGCTCATTCAGAGTCACAAGTTGTGTGGAAAAGAGATTTGTGGGTAAATGATTTGTGTTGAAGTTATTTGGTGGAGTTGCAAAAGTTCTCCAAGTTAAATTTGGAGGCCATATTTGAAGTTTACATGTAAAGATAAATTTGTGAAGTGCGTTGTTTGAGCTGTTTAAAGGAGTTGGGTGTCCCATTTTCTAAATATTACCAGGCCATATATATTGAAATAGCTAGCTCCAATATTGCTATACCATATTGAGAGAGTTGTGGACTAGTCTAATGTTATCGCTACTTTTTATGAGGCTGTCCTAATATCTTTGGGACTCTATTAAACATGTGCAGCCTTGAAGAGGGTTGGAAACAAGTGATATAAATAAATTAAAAGTCAACCGCCACCTCATGTGAGGAGATGTGAGGGAGTAGAAGTGTTGGAGGAATTAGAAAAGGGAATCGCAGCTTTTTGAGGAGTAGAGTTTGAATGAAATTGGACTCTTATTTGTTCACTCAACACTTTGGGACCTTTGAAAGTGAACAAAAGGGGCAGTGCCACTTTCAGGGAAAGAGTTTGGATGATAGTGGGACTCTCAAAACCTGCTGTACAACTTAAGGAGAAGTGTGCAGCTATTAGAGACTGATTTGGAAGATGGTCAGCAGCAAATAGAAGACTTTATTTATACTTTTAGAGTTCCAAATCAAAAATCTGTTTTTTTTTAAATTTACAACAGCATATGTAAAGGTCAGAAATAATTTCTAATTGTGTTATGCGTTTCATTTTATCAGCAGATTTGTGTACCAGCACTTCAACATTATTCTAGGAGGTCCAAGAAATAATTATTTCTGAAATTGTTCAATGTACACAAGTGTTTGACAAAATGACAATGTCTATCTAGTTCAATTCATGACAAATGTTTGTAAAAATGTCTGTGATCACTAATGGTAGCAGCAGTTGTTCTTAATCATAAAATTTAGATTTGTTGATTAGTCTAATGTTCCACCAACTGTTTGACGAAATGTCTATGTGCAAAAACAATTGCAAGTTTGGAAAAATCCTGGTAGGGGTTCTTACAAGAGACAATGTCATGCAAAGTGAAGGTGATACTAGGTGAATAGAAGGATATCCTTGACAACTTACCACTTGTGTGTAGCATAAGTCATAGGATCGACCTAATTTATGCATCCAATTTTCCAAACAAAGCAGCATACAAGATGCCACTAGAGAATGAAGAGGTGACAAAGCAAGTTGAAGAATTGCTTGTGAAAGGGCTAATAAGAGAAAGTTTGAGCCTGTGTGCAATGCCTACTATGTTAATGTTGAAGAAAGGGAGGGAGTGGAGGATGTGCGCTGATTCTAGAGCCATCAACAAAATCACCATTAAGTATAGATTCCCATTACCACACATGGACAACTTAATGAATTGCTTGAGTAGAGCACAATACTTCACTAAGATAGACCTAAAAAGTAGATCCATCATATTAGGATCAAGCAAGGGAACGAATGGAAGATTATTTTTAAAAATGAAAGATGGATTGTGTTAGTGGTTGATTATCCCTTTTGGCTTGACCAATGCACCAAGAACTTTTTGTAATATCCCCTAATTGGGAATGCCCTAAATTTTCCCTAATTCCTTAGTTTAAATAAACAAATGGGTTAGAGAATGCCTTTCACCTGATTGAAACCCTACACACAGATTAGAAACCATTTACCACAATCACACTGATTAGCAGATTATAACCATTTCCCACAATAATAATAATTAGTAGATTATCACAATTAAATATTAGTAAACTCATGGCCGAATTATTAATTCAATCACAAAGCATTTTAATATCCTTGGAGGGCTCAACCATAGGAGAGCATGGGAGAATGTGACTTGATGGGGTGCCTCGGATCCTCTACCCTAGGCCCAAGAGCGGATATACCATCCCTCTTGGCCTCATGTGGCCCATGCTATCCATATGAGTGGTCTACCTAGTGAGGTGTCCCCTTTCTATTATCCCCTCATCTTGCCAACCATTTCCCTCTCTCCATGATTTGACCTCTTGTGCTGATTCACTGTGATGGAGGGGTGAGATTATAAAGGGTGCCCTAGAAGCCCATCTCTCCTAAGCCCAAAGCGTAGTACCCTTGGTACCCCCTTGGCCTTCTTGGGACTACCTGGTCCCCATCTCAGGACTGCTTGGTCCCTCATCTCGAGGTGGCGTACCTAGGAGAGTGCCCCATCACCGTACCTCTTGTAATGTCCCCTTCCTAGTCAGTACAGCTGGATTTGAGGTTAGCCTATCATTTTGATCCTCGTAGGCTGACAGATGTGTGTAGAGGATCATTTGAGGCAATTATCCGGTGTTCGGGAACATTACTCCTTCAGTTGATTCAGGTTGGGCCTTCGCAGACTCTTTCAGAGAGGTTTTTCAGATACTTACTATTTATAGTAAGTCAGCAGGCGGAAGCTGCTATTTTGGGCAGGGCACCTGGTTTGGCTAGTCAGCTCAGTATAGACCCGGTTTGATGTTTGGATGAACAAACGGGAGTTATCATAAGCATTTAATAATATTTGAAGGAATAATTAATTTGACTTTATATTATAAAATCATTTTAATGAAATATTAAAGTTAATATTTAAATGGCAAATTATAAAGTATTTTTAATACTTTATAAGGAAAGGGAAAAAATTAACATTTAATGAGTTGAATATTCATTAAAATAAAAGGGACGCCATTTAATCAAATATTAGGCTAAGTATTGAAAAGGGCGAATATTTATTATTAAATGCAATTTAATGGATTTAATGAGAAAAGTCGAATTATTGAGAGAGGCTATATATTCTTTCAAAGAGCAAATCAAACTTATGTGATTAATTATTCAAATTTGTTATCTTTTCTCTCTGAGAGCATTGGGGTTTGAGAAACCAGGGTTTCTGCAAATCGACAGGTTTTGAGGAACGTTCCCTCCTCGAGATCTGACATACTGAGACTGTGAAATACCAGTTGAAGATTGTCAAACATGGTGACTTCATACAGAGGTTGCAGTTGTGCTTATTGAATTGATTCAAGCAGGGTTTGAGAAGTTCATTTAGCAGTTAGTGGTGGCGACTTACCTA
Organism: Sequoia sempervirens; assembly: GCA_007258455.2. NCBI lineage: Eukaryota > Viridiplantae > Streptophyta > Pinopsida > Cupressales > Cupressaceae > Sequoia > Sequoia sempervirens. The sequence continues at coordinate 21,121 of VDFB02137099.1, read as the reverse complement.
AGATCATTACACAGAGATTTGGCACTTACTCCTTGAAGCCATACCATATTTATTGCTGCTGGTTGGGCCGTACTTTCTGTACCAGCAAGGGTCGTACTTCATCAACTGGAAAATACGCCTTCAGTTTGGGTCTTCTGCTTCTTCCATCCTGTGCGCCTAGGGTTTCTTGGAGTTCTGGCCTGGATTTTGGGGGTTGTAACTGGCTTCAGTCCTTTGGCCGTACATTTATTGTCTTCATTCTGGCAGCTGCAATATGTCCAGGTTCTTTAAATATTTGTTTGCTTTTTAATTGTAATGTCTGTATTTCACAGTGAGATTATTTGGGAAGATAAATAAATCATTTGGCTTCAGTTTGGTAGACTTATTTCCATCAAAATAGTCTTCTGGAATTTTATTATAATTTTTCAAGCATTTCTAGCAAAATTGCATTTCCTCTCTTTTACTGCAAAAACACCAAAAAAAATCACAAATTTAGAAAACAACAAAAAAACTCAGTATTTCCATACAGTGTTGGGTTGAGAGACACCCGGTCTCCTACAGTGGTATCAGAGCACAGTTTTCCTGCTATCCTGTGCTTTTTTTCAGTTGCTTTTTCAGTCAAAAGTCTACCTTTTAGATGCTTTTTCATGAGTAGAGATATCATTTTCTACAGTAAGGGTAGAGGAACAGGTAGAGTTGAGGATTGGACAGGTCCACCTATTCCTGAAGGTGAGACAGTATCAGGGGTTCTGGGTATTCACAGATCCAGTTCCAATAGCAGTGAGAACAGTGTCACAACACTGATGGCAGATCGTGAGATCCCTGCAGAGACACTTAGGGATTCAGGGAAAGCGCATGCAGAAGGTGATATTACTGATGAGAAGTTTAGGCGCAGGCATGATAATATGATGGACATGATGTCCCAGTTGATGGGCACCATTAGACAGTATACTCCATCCCAGCTGCACTATATCCAGATTGGACAGTCGAGCAGGACTGCAGGTGTGGACCAGCCTTTGGCATCAGCACCACAGCAGCCATCACCGATCTACCATGAGTGTAGGCCTGGACAACCTACATTCATATCTAGGGAGACCCCACCTTCGACTCCGGAGGCAGAGCAGCAAGGGCATCATCAGGAGTTTCAACCACACAATGGCATGTCAGTGGCGGATGTGACTAGATTTCATGGTGAGTATCTATCATTAGCACCTGAGATCAGGCAGGCGTTGTCTTTTCATGAGTTTATGGATGTGCATAAACCTAGAGGGGGAGGTAGATTTGACCGCAGAGCTCCTTAGCACCAGCAGCCACAGCCACAGGTGAACAAGGATTTACAGTATGCAGTTAGCAAAATCACCTTGCCGTATTTTGACGGGTCTGATAAGAGTTCAGCAAGGTCTTGGGTCCGGAAGTTGGACAATTATCTATCACTGAGACCTATGCAGGAGGACGAGGCCATTAAGTTTGCTACTTTGCATCTTGATGGGTTGGCGCATGATTGGTGGCATCATGGCATGTACACACTTGGCCATCATGCAGTCACTACTTACCAGGAGTTCACCAGCAGGCTCATAGAGTGTTTCGACAAGAAGGATCCAGATCTCTACTTCAGAGAGCTAGCTCAGCTCAGGTAGACAGGTAGTTTGGATGCTTATGTCAGTGAATTTCAGAAGGTTGCAGTCATGGTGACAAGCATTTCAGAACGGAGACTTGTTATTCTCTTCGTCGAGGGTTTGATGGAGCCTATGAGAGGTTGGGTCAAGGCATTTGATCCTCCTACTCTTCAAGAGGCCATGAGGAAGGCACATAACATGGAGCTTGCAGCACCTCGCAGCAAGTTCAGTTCTGGCTCAACACCCTACACGAGGCCTAATAGGTCATTTGACAGGAATAAGCCATTTGACAAGAAGAGGGATCCACCTGATCCTAAGAGACAGAATGCACCACCCTTTGACAGAGAAACACTAAATGATCTACAGAAGAAAATTTTATGTTTTTGGTGCAAGGCGCCTTATGATGAAAAACATGTATGCCCTCTTTGTCCCAAGATTAAAAATAATCAGATGGAATGGTTTTATGAGGGAGAAGAGCAATCTGATCTGTCAGACCAGCAAGCTGATTCCGAGCATTCAGACGATGAAAGGTCTGAAAATGACGGTGAAAACGGAGGAAGGAAGCTACAGGAGGCACATTTGACTAGTCTTCAAAGAGATGGGTCTTTTAGACTTCGTGGGCTCCTAGCAGGTCAGAAGGTAATCACTCTACTCGACACTGGTGCTACTCATAATTTCATAGATGCACGGTTAGTAGAGAGACGAGGCATACAGACGGAGGAATTTGAGGGTATTCAAGTCAAGGTGGCTGATGGGTACACCCTTAAATGTGACAAAAAGATAACTGATCTTCCGATGCGGCTGAACAACTATGAGTTCAAGACTGAATTCTATGTTGTTAATATGGGAGATACTGATGTGGTGTTAGGGATGGCATGGCTTCATGATTTGGGTGAGTTCACACTCAATCTACAGGATATGGAGATGAAGTTCAAGGCAAATGGGAAACCTCATGTCATCAAGGCCATTAGAGACAGTAATCTGAGGATGGTTTCGTACAGGCGGATGGAGAGACTCATTCGTCATGATATAGTTGATTGGGCTGCAGAGTGCATGTTATTGCCTACACAGCAGGAGCAGCAGAAGGTTGAGTACCATCCAGACATTTAGATACTGAGGACTAAACACTCCAAAGTGTTTAGCGACATTCCACCTGGTAGACCTCCAGACAGAGGCATTGAGCATATTATCGAGTTGGAGGAGGGCGCAAAGCCCATTATGATTACACCCTACAGGCATCCGAAACGACTCAAGGATGAGATAGAGAAGACCATCAATGAGTTATTGGCTATGGGTCATATCAAACCTAGCAAGTCACCTTTTCCTTCATCGGTTGTATTGGTGAAGAAAAAGGATGGATCACTTCGGATGTGTATAGATTACCGCCAACTCAATAAGAAAACAATTAAGAACAGGTACCCGATACCCCACATTGATGAGTTGATTGATGAGTTGCACGGTGCTATCTTCTTTACGAAGATTGATTTCAGATCTGGGTACCATCAGATTCAAATGAGATAGCAGGACATAAAGAAAACCGCCTTCAGATGCCATTGCGGTCACTTCGAGTTCTTGGTTATGCCTTTCGGTTTAACCAATGCACCTGCTACCTTTCAGTCTACCATGAATAGAGTCTTCAGTTCTCAGCTACGGAGATTCGTGTTGGTCTTCTTCGATGACATCCTGGTGTACAGTAGGTCATGGGAGGAGCATCTAGCTCACTTGGATACAATTTTGGGTATTTTGGCGGAGGAGTCCTTTTATGCCAAGGAGTCCAAGTGTGAGCTAGGCATGGCTGAGTTGTTGTATCTGGGGCACATCATCAGTGCCAAGGGAGTTAGTATGGACCCTGAGAAGGTCCGAGCTATAGTTGAGTGGCCAGTACCAGAGAACCTTACGCAGCTCAGAGGATTCATTGGGTTGTGTGCTTTTTACAGGAGATTTGTTAGTGGGTTCTCACGTCACGCCGCACCCCTTACTGATTTGACAAAGAAAGGGGCTTTTACTTGGTCACCACAGGCTCAAGAGTGCTTTGACAGGTTTAAGGTAATCATGACTTTGTGCCCAGTGCTAGCATTGCCTGACTTTACAAAGTCATTTGATTTGTTTTGCGATGCTTCAGGTGAGGGCATTGGTGTTGTTTTGATGCAGGAGAGGCACCCTATTTCTTTCGAGAGCAGGAAGCTTAGGGGTCCTGAGAGGTTTTACAGTATTTATGACAAGGAAATGTTAGCCATTATGCATGCATTGGCTAAGTTCAGGCAGTACTTGGTAGGCAGCAAGTTCAGTGTGCGTATAGACCACAACAGCCCGAAACACTTCCTTGGACAGCGAGACCTGAATGAGAGACAGCAAAAATGGGTCAGCAAACTGCAGTCGTATGACTTTGATATCACTTTCATTAAGGGGAAGCAGAATGTTGTAGCTGACGCCTTATCTCGCAAACCTCAATTGAATGCTATGGCACATATTTCCGAGGATTGGAGGCACAGGATCATTACTGAGTACGCTAAGAACCCATGGGCTTCTAGCATTGTTGATGGGACAAAGCAGGATAGTAGGTACACCATTGTGGATGACTTGATCATTTACAAGGGGCGGATTTTTCTGGTTCCTGATTTAGAATTGAGGGTTACAGTTCTGAGAGCCTTTCATGATCTTCCTATGGCGGGCCATCCCGGGTACTTCAATACATATAAGTTGGTTCGGGAACGGTTTACTTGGAAAGGGCTAAAGACTGATGTTCTTCAGTATGTTCGAGAGTGTTCTGTTTGCCAGCAGAACAAGCAGGAACACACATATCCTGCTAGATTGCTTTAGCCACTTCCGATACCTGACAGGAAGTGGGAGTGTTTATCGATGGACTTTATCACAGGTTTGCAGAAAGCCCAAGGTAAAGATTGCATTTACATAGTTGTTGATCGGCTGACTAAATATGCGCACTTCTTTCCGATCACTACTACCTTCACGGCATGGCAGATTACAGAGCTCTTCTTCAGAGAGGTATTCCGATTACATGGGTTGCCTCGGATGATAGTCAGCGATAGAGACAGTCGGTTCACGAGCAACTTTTGGCAGGAGTTGTTCACGCTCTGTGGGACCAAACTGACACCGAGTACCACCTACCATCCACAGACAGATGGACAGACGGAAATTGTCAATAAGTGGGTAGAAGGTTATCTGCGTAATTACATAGCTGCACAGCAGAGAGCTTGGGTGAGGTAGATATACCTCTGTGAGTATTGTTATAACTCTACTCACCACATGACTATACAGATGACGCCCTTCATGGCATTGTACAGGTATGAGGCGCCCAACCTTTTGGACTTGATATTGAGTGATAGCAGAGTGTCTAGCGCAGGAGATATGATGCAGAGTCAGCAGGACATTTTGAGGTCTCTTAGAGACAATATCCAGCGGGCACAGAATCAGCAGGAGCAGTATGCTGATCAGAAGAGAGTTGAGCGTTCTTTTGCAGTGGGTGACATGGTGTATCTCATGTTATAGCCATATTGTCAGTCTACTCTGCAGAAGAGTGTGGCCGAAAAATTGAAACCTCGTTACTACGGTCCATTTCGGGTCATCGGACGAGTGGGCGAGGTTGCATATGACTTAGACTTACCAGCAGATAGCAGGGTTCACAACGTGTTTCACGTTTCTCGCCTGAAGAAGGCATTGGGTCAGCATGTGATACCCTCTCCAGTTCTACCACCCCTTGATGATGAAGGGAAATTGATACTAGTACCTGAGACCATCCTCGAGATGAGAGAGAGACACCTTCGGAGGCGGGTGATCAGGGAAATCTGATCAAGTGGAGAGATTTGCCAGTTGAGGATGCTACATGGGAGTCTAAGGCGATTTTACAACATCCGGAGTTAAGATTTCTTGAGGACAAGCAATTTCAAGGAGGGCGGACTGTAATGTCCCCTTCCTAGTCAGTACAGTTGGATTTGAGGTTAGCCTATCATTCTAATCCTCGTAGGCTGACAGATGTGTGTAGAGGATCATTTGAGGCAGTTATTCGGTGTTCGGGAACATTACTCCTTCAGTTGATTCAGGTTGGGCCTTCGCAGACTCTTTCAGAGAGGTTTTTCAGATACTTACTATTTATAGTAAGTCAGCAAGCGGAAGCTGCTATTTTGGGCAGGGCACCTGGTTTAGCTGGTCAGCTCAGTATCGACCCGGTTTGATGTTTGGATGAACAAACGAGAGTTATCAGAAGCATTTAATAATATTTGAAGGAATAATTAATTTGACTTTATATTATAAAGTCATTTTAATGAAATATTAAAGTTAATATTTAAATGGAAAATTATAAAGTATTTTTAATACTTTATAAGGAAAGGGAAAAAATTAACATTTAATGAGTTGAATATTCATTAAAATAAAAGGGATGCCATTTAATCAAATATTAGCCTAAGTATTGAAAAGGGCGAATATTTATTATTAAATGCAATTTAATAGATTTAATGAGAAAAGTCGAATTATTGAGAGAGGCTATATATTCTTTCAAAGAGCAAATCAAACTTATGTGATTAATTATTTGAATTTGTTATCTTTTCTCTCTGAGAGCATTGGGGTTTGAGAAACCAGGGTTTCTGCAAATCGACAGGTTTTGAGGAACGTTCCCTCCTCGAGATCTGACATACTGAGACTGTGAAATACCAGTTGAAGATTGTCAAACATGGTGACTTCATACAGAGGTTGCAGTTGTGCTTATTGAATCGATTCAGGCAGGGTTTGAGAAGTTTATTTAGCAGTTAGTGGTGGCGACTTACCTGAGATCATTACACAGAGATCTGGGACTTACTCCTTGAAGCCGTACCATATTTATTGCTGCTGGTTGGGCTGTACTTTCTGTACCAGCAAGGGCCGTACTTCATCAACTGGAAAATACGCCTTCAGTCTGGGTCTTTTGCTTCTTCCATCCTGTGCGCCTAGGGTTTCTTGGAGTTCTGGAGTGGATTTTGGGGGTTGTAACTGGCTTCAGTCCTTTGGCCGTACATTTATTGTCTTCATTTTGGCGGCTGCAATATGTCCAGGTTCTTTAAATATTTGTTTGCTTTTTAATTGTAATGTCTGTATTTCACAGTGAGATTATTTGGGAAGATAAATAAATCATTTGGCTTCAGTTTGGTAGACTTATTTCCATCAAAATAGTCTTCTGGAATTTTATTATAATTTTTCAAGCATTTCTAGCAAAATCACATTTCCTCTCTTTTACTGCAAAAACACCAAAAAAAATCACAAATTCAGAAAACAACAAAAAAACTCAGTATTTCTGGACAGTGTTGGGTTGAGAGACACCTGGTCTCCTACACCTCTCTTGTAATCTCAACCCCCTCTATCATGGCTAAAGCCTAAAACATTCAAGACATATGACACAAATATTAATTCAATATTTACTGATATAAGAAAGCAGTCATAACAGCAATATATCATTAGTACCTCGAATATCTATTTACATTAAATTATACTGCAACTACATTATTGTAAATCAGATTTCATGCCACCAATTTAAGAGACCAGACTGCTGCACATAAGCCAGTTAATTTATTATTTCTGATTTAGACGGTGCAGGTCACTATTTTCTTTATTCAATCTATTTTTTGCAGATGATCGCTGATCTAATGTTCAGTGGATATTTATCCCCAGACTGAGTTAATCTTTTCTCCAATCGATATTCATATTAAAGAGTCATATTTACTTATAAGACTCAATAATTGCTGCAAGCATCATTATTGCATAATTGAATATAATACATACATACATACTTACATACACATACATACATACATACATATATGTATATTATACTTACATGTTATTCCTGTTCCCTTTATTTTTCTTTCCAATCTGTAATTACCTCTTCCAGATCTGTATATAACTCTTGGTTCTCATATCTTTCCTGCAGGTACCTCTCATACATATTTCTCCTGCTGATATCTGAATGCAGAATATTCCTCTCTTCATGATTATAGTCTACTAATATATCTGATGTTTATGTCCAGAAATATTCCTTTCTCCCTCTATATCTTCAACAAATGGATTGACCTCCATTAAATATCTTCTCTTCTTTGAGAGTCACACCTCTTCATTGTTTAATGCCTTTTAATCGCTGATCAATGTTAATTTAATATTCTTTTAATACTAAGTGTTGCTTTACCATATTAAATTTATGAATCTGCTCTAAACATGAATCGCTGTCTTAGTTATTACTATTACTATCTTTAATATGGAATGGCTATCACCAATCGCTCCTTCTTTAAACTTACTGCCTTTTATCTAATTCATTTAATTCGCTGCCTTTTCAACATGATAGGGATCACTGCCTTAAGGTTCCTGTCTTTTGGGCCACTACCTTTGATTGCTATTTATTTAATCAATGCACTTTATTTCCTTTCCATATATGTAGTATCATATTCTATATTAATATATATTATATGTTTATTACAATGTATTTATTTTTATATTAGTTCTACTATATATATTATAATGATTATAGTTATAATAATATTTAAATTGTTAATATTTATATTTTAATATACATATTGTTATTTATTGCATTTTAATGCTCGGTTTCTTTTATACTTTAGTGTTGTAATTGATCATGGTGCGGGGCATGACACTTTCATGCAATAGATGTACAAAGTGCTGAAGCCTTTTCTTGGTCAGTTTGTCATTGTGTATTTAGATGATATCCTAACTTTTAGCAAGGCAATCAAAGAACATCTCATGCATTTGAGACAGGTGTTGCAACATTTGTGAGAGAGTTACTTGTAAATCTAAAGAAATGCAACTTCAAGAAGACAAAGTTAACGTACTTGGAATTTGTTATATCTCAAGGACTAAAGATAGATCCTAAAAAGGTGAAAGCTATCCTTGAATGGACATCACCAAAGAATTTTTTTGAAGTGAAAGGTTTTCATGGATTGGTGAGCTTCTATCAGAAGTTCACAAGGAACTTTAGTAGAATTTGCACATCTATCACAAAGGCAATGAGGGGTGACAAGAAGGAGTTTGTTTGAACTATGGAAGTTGAACATGGGTTCCAAGAATTGAACAGAGCAGCATAGAGCAGCCTATGTTGGCACTGCCTAATTTCAACTAAACATTTTAGCTAGATTGTGATGCGAGTGCTGCAGCCATTGGAGCCATGATGAGTCAATAAGGCAAGCTTATCACATACTTTAGCAAGAAAATGAGTGACATGCAGAAAAAGCATTTAGTTTATTATCAAGAGCTCTATGCTACTGTACAAGCATTCAAGAAGTGGAAGCACTACCTGTTGCCAAAAGATTTTAATTCAAAACATCATATGTTGCAATTCATACATAGTCAAGGTAAGCTAAATCAAAGAAATATGAAATGGATAGAATTATTGTGGAGTTACTCACTTGTCTTGAAACATCAGAGTGGGAAATCAAATCAAGTTGTTGACACACTTGGTAGAAGACATATCTTATTGACAAAGATGCCATGGATGTCATGGATTTTGATTCCATAGAGGAGTTGTACGTAGAGGATGAAGATTTCAAAGAAGCATGGAAGGCATTCACCAAACTTATACACACAAATAGAATGCTTTGGTTGGATTATTTGCTGGAATAAAGAATATTGTTCAATGAGACACAATTATGCATCCACAAGGGATCAATGCACAAGAATCTAATCAAGGATAAGCATAGTGGCAGCTTGGCTAGTCATTTTGACATTGATAAAACAATGGCACGGCTAAGTGAAGGATATATTTTGCTACACGTCTATGGATGTGCAAAAAATTGTACAAAGGTGTAAAATTTTCCGATGGGCAAAAGGCAAAAGCCAGAAGGCACAGTTGTATCGCCTTTGTCGGTGCTTGAAAGACCATGGGAACACTTGGGCATGGATTTTGTTCTTGGATTTCATTTAGATGCTATGGAATGATTTTCAGTTTATTTTGTCTAAACATTGCTTTCAGGAAAGCAATAAGTTTGCTGATAAGTAGCAAATTCAGGGATAGATCAACCCCTCTTATCAGGAAAGGTTAGTCCAGATACTGTGGAGTGGCAGCTATAGGAATCTCTTCTCTATGAATATAGGCATATGATATCTCCCACTTCTCCAACTTTCAGGTTGCCTGATGTTTAATGCTTATTTGTAAGTGCCTTGAATGGTAATAATAGTTAGAGACAGCCTAGTACGATGATTATGACAAAGCATGGGAGATTTATGCAAATGCATAGGAAGATCAAAGAAGGCATTCAAAAGGTCTGTTGTATTGTGCAAGGATGGAGAGGAAATTAAGGATTACAAGGATATGAGCATTGAGAAAAGAAGTGTCCGATGAAAGAATGAGCAGAGTTTTTAATATAGTTGGTGTAGAAGTCCTGTCCTTTGTCATATTGGTTTTGGGAGAGGATGGCTTGGTAGGCTCTAAGCATATGAGAACAAATGAGGCTTTTTGTGGCTATGCAGAATTTGCAGAGAAGCTGAGTTGAAGGTGAAAGAGGCCAAGCGAAAGTGGATTTTGCATTCCTTGGTGGAGGTTAACAAACTGTTGTTCATAGATGAAAGCATGGACAAGGAGATGGAAGGAATAAAGCAAGATGTTGATAAAGTGCAGGTCAAAATGGAGGGGTTTTCAGCTGGCTTATCTTCTACAGACAACCATTTATCCAATGTTGAAACTTTCTGTCTAGATATTATAATGGTTGTGGAAAATTTATGGGTGGTTTTAAGAGATAAGAATCTTGAAATTTCCAGCTTGTTTACAGCACCATTCATTAATGGGGTTCTGAGCTTAATACAAGGATTTTATAGAACCTGGAGTTATGCTTGTAGATAAGTAGTTTTTTCTGTTCTATTGGCATTAAGCTTTATGGTTTTGATAAAATCTTTTATGTACAGAAGTATAGTGAGGAAACTTTATATATCAACTTGTAATAGCATTTTAATTGGGAGTGGACCCCTATAGAACCCACAGCTAAATTATCTAAAAAATAATAATAAAAATGTTGAATTGTTAGCAAGCAGAAAACAAAACTAGTACACCTTTCCTCTAGAATAATATTCTGCCACCAAAAAGGCAAGATTATAAGCATGTCCAAAGATGTAAACTATCAAGGAATAAAAGGCATAGGCCCACCCAAAAACAATTAGCAGTTAGACTTACCAATTGGAATAATTGCAGCATCAGAACCGCCAGAGAGCATAACATCCTAAAACCACAACAATTTTAAAACTAGAAGATTCAGTGCCTTTGCAATAACATGTATCTCTTGTTTCAAAAACAAAGAGCAAGAAGAGAAGAGTAAATGACTTACAGCTTCTCCTCGAATGATGTGATTTGCAGCACCTATGAGACAGAAATTGCTTGTTGCACAAGCAGTAGATATAGAATAATTTGGACCCATCCATCCCTGCAATCAACACATTCAATATGCAAGAGTAAGTGCTTATCTATTCTGCATAGTTCTAAACATTAGATAAAAATTTAGTAGCTACATAATTAACTAACCAGATCCATTGCCATCATTGCAGATCCCATATTTGTTGTTGCGAAAGGTACACAAAATGGATTCATTTTCCTGTAAGAAATCCTTAGTGCTTCTATTGCATCATTGAACACCTGACGTAACATTTTCATCTTAATGTGAGAATAGGTAATATTCACCAAAAAACTACCCTCACAGAAGTGAATAGATATCCACTAATGTTGAACACTCTTGCTGGCTTCAAGCAGATGTTATCAGCAACTTGGCATTACCTTCATTCCACCCATTGCAGAACCAATCAAAACTCCACATTTTGATTTGTCCAAATCTTTGAGTACTTCCTCATCCATTCCTCCATCTGCCAGTGCTTTCTTTCCAGCAGTAAGCATATAAAGCATAAATTTATCCATTCGTTTTGAAAGTTTTGGTGCAACCCAACCATCTGTTGAAAACGTCTTTATTTCACCTGCTATTCTCTGCACAACACAGCCAGCAAATCAGACAATAATTCCATCTTTTCTCATTAATCTTAAATTCTCAATTGTCAAAAACACTTTAAATGCATTCATTAAACCACTTCCATGTCAAGTATAAACTCTAGATTTATTAACTCTGTTCTAGAATTTCTGGCAAGAAGTGATGTTCATTTTTAATTCATGCATCGTGAAGTTCTGGTCACTTGATACCTGGGCACCAAACTAGAATGCAAATTTGATGAAACAATAGATAGCTAATTTTCTGAGAATGTGTCATATGAGTTTACTATAGCCTCCCCAGAAATTGCCATCTTGCACATTTCAGTTGCATAATTTCGACTACAAGAAGCATCCTAGAAAAAGCAAAATATAAAACATTTACAGTTGGAAAATCCTTGCAGTCAAAGCTCTCAATTTCACTGATACCACTCTTTCCCTGAAGAAGATTATCGTAGAAAGTATCTGGATCGTGACCAAGGGAAGTGACCACACCCATTCCAGTCACAACTACTCTTCTTTGTTTAGTGGTAATTTTCTTCTTCTCTGGTGCATCTTTCACAGGTTGCACAGCAACAGCCATTGCTCTGCCTGCAAATTGAATAGACTGCATTAGAAAACAAATTGCCCAGATGAAAAATGGTGCCTCAATTCTGAGAGCTTGTGCAAGAAAAGGTCATGGATTCCTCTCTAAAATAAGAATACATAAGGCAAACATTCTATGTATTGTTAATCAACTGTGTACAACGTGTACATCTATAATGCAGTAAACATATACAGCTTCTTGCAATAAAATACTCAGTTGTTCTTGTAGCAATCTAAAGTTGGGTATGCATCTATTGGAAAGATTAAATTGCACACCTGTAGCTCTTAATTTCCGCCGTCTCCAACCAATCTTTATAGGTTTGGATCCAAAGAAGCTGTCTGGAAAAAACTGGGATCTCTTTAAGTTATTATACTCTGGACATGCTTCAAAGGAAAAGCAAGAACCCAAACCTTGAAGGCTCGAGCCACAGAGGGCAACCAAACTTCCTCCTGCTACTGCATGATCCTTACAAAACAGAGTCGACGAATAATTTGATGACATCTGTCTAGACCGACCAATTCGCCTTTTAGCTCTCCTTCCCAGAGGAGAAGACATGGCCTTTGGCTCATTCCCAGAAACTTCAAATACAGTCCTAGAAACGCATGCAGCAATAAGCCAACTGCAGAGAGGTGCAACTGCTGTCGCCATTTGCACTTCGTCCAGCACACAGTGCAAAAACTTGGCGCTATGTTCTTCCTTACGCTAATATTTTGACAAATAAAGTTCGACTATACGGTATGTTTCTCAGCAAATTCACTTGCTGAACTACTACAGACAGGCTGATCCTATTTATCAGAATTTTGACCATATGAATTGCCTAAATGCTCCTCCAAATCACAGCCTGTAATTCAATAGATAAAAATAAGTATTTTGGAGAAATCAAAGCTATTAAAAGCTTCAGATTCTAAAACACGGCAACAAATGAGAAAACCAATGTGTGTGCTTGAAAACAACAAAACCTCAATATATTTAGTTCTAGAGTAGTGTTGTCTCCAGCCAAAATTGTTTTGCACAGAAGCACTCATACAGAGCATTACAGACCTCAAACAAGAAGTATATATGTTCATCCAAATTTCAAGCAGGAATTTACACTTAAAGTTTACAGACATTCCAAAATAAAACATTATCATTTCCCCTCTGGTTAAGCAAACAATCATAATTGTCCGGAAACTCGTACCCTGACCCCTAGTACACATATCCGTCTCATTCACGTATGTGAACATCTCCAGACATCGGGAGACTTTCAACTGATGTCATGTAGCGTTCCATTTGTCTGCCAGAAACATCTCTAAAAAATAAAGATACGACCAGTTGAAGAGTTTCTTAAATATGTCAGATAATTGACATGGACTCTTTCATTTTGTTCATGTGCTAGAAAACAGTTGAAAAAGAGTTAAAAATATGTAATAAAAAAACTATCGTCACGTACTTCGCTGAATTTTGCATAAAAGTTTACTGCATGTTCTGTAGCAGAGAATTTTCTTATCAAAGCCCAAAGTGACAATAGATACTTATAAGAAGAGAAAACAATATAAAAGGCTGGGATATTTCTGTGTACAGAAGCTTTATAAATTGATTGAAAAGGGAAATACCCATACTTTGTGTTAGTAGCTTGTGCCTCATAAAGAATGGCCTTGGTTCATTGCATTTGCAATTTTCTTGTAACTAGAAAAAATAAATAATTGAGGAATTTTCTGAAGTCAACATTTTTGCTAAAAGTACCTTCAAAATTATTCATTTATTGTTTTCAGAATGGGTAAAGTAGTACTGATACAGATAATAAAATGTAGGAGTAAGGATTAGTTTGGACATTTTTCGTTATTGTACCATGGAATAGAGCTATTCCTCTTTTATATCTTGAATCAGTTTTTTTCCCAAAGATTCCAGGGCTTTTATACAAGGCCACAGGTTTAAAAAAAAAATCTGATTCAAGATATAAAAGCCTTTATAGTCCCAAAAAAGTTCCAAACTAATTAGGAGGAGCTCCTAATTAGTTTGGACATTTAGCTCTATTCCATTTAACTAGAAATGTTCAATCTAATTAGAAGCTCCTAATTAGTTTAGACATTTCTAATTGTCTGTTCTAATTAGTTTGGACAATTAGTTTAGACATTTCCAATTATCTATTGAATAGACCTAATCCTCCGGGAACCTTATTGGGGCTATAAGGGCTTTTAAATCTTGTATCGGCTTTTTTTTTCCCAAACTCCTTATATACGTAGTGCTCCAATATTAATATATATTGTGCATGTATTGTTTATAAATTGTTTGTAATTTTTGAAATTTCAATGTTCATTTATAAATCTTGCAAAGATTTCAAATACACAGCGCGCATTACAGAACAAAATCAAGAAGTCGTAATTCAAGACTTCAATGTATAGTGAAATATGTCAAACATGAGTCCTCACCTTACAAACGTGCTGGAATTGCCAAGATGAAAATCATATACAATTTTTTGCACCCTGAAAGCCTCATATTAAATGAAAGCTACAGTGCCTTCAAAATGCATTTTAGTTTTCCAAACAGAGAATCTTTACGCTTTTTATAGAAGCCAAATGTCTAGTAGTTGAGTGTACACATTAAATTCAAGTTTTCAAAAAGCAAAGGCACGGTACTCAGCAGAAAAGAACCGCTTGAGTTGGCCCAAGTTATAAGGAAGAAAAATTTGTAACACACAGACTCAAAACTGAAGCCTGAGCTTGATAAACTTGTAACAAGACTATCAAGAGGAGAAAACCTGCTTAAAAACCGACAATGGCCTACAAAACCTTGCCAATTTTAAAACCTCAAAAGCCTAAATATTCAACGAAAAGTTAAAACGCGTTGCCTTGAAAATGCACTGAAGTTTCAGAACAGATTTTTTTAGGTTTTCAGACAAACAGAAGCCTAATATTTACTAATATATGTTACATCAGAACTTTGAAATGTAGAAAGAGCATTCCTAACAGAAGAACCTAATACTCACCAGCATTCACAAGTCAAACCAAAGAAAATTCAGAAAATGAAACCTGAAAAAAATAGGTGAAATCGTATAAGCTTGATTAGAGTTTTCAGACGAGCAAAGTCTATATTTTCCAATAAATAAAAAATATCTAATGCAAAAGTCTACTGTTTATCAGAAAACAAAACTAATCTAGTATTCAAACCATAATGAGGAACATCACAAAGGCTCTCAACAGCAGTCTAAGCTTAAACAACTTATTAATAAGCCTAACAAATAGGACATCCCAGAGAAAAACCTGCTTCCCCCGATATGGTCGCTGGAATATGAATATTGGGAAAGATAATTAGCTGGTTTGCACCAGGATATGAGAAATTATATTTCTATGGAGACGCAATCGACAATCCTGGCCCACATAGTTGGGGGGAGTCTTTTCATTTTTATACTGATAGTCAACTGAAGTATTGACGCCTTGGCCTCTGTGAAAAACGACAAGTGACGTGGCATGTGGTAAATGTAGAAAGATATACTTGTGGAATTTGTGACTTTTTGTGCATGCTCCAAATGCATGCGCACTACATTTGTCATCATTCACTTCACTTCTCGTTAAAAAAAAACTATAATTATAATTAAAAAAAATTGGAAGTAATTAACTTGTATTTTAGCAAATTGATATTTTCGAAGATTCTTCGAATTGTATTTGTCTTGTCTTCAAATCTAAATATTAGTTTTTATATTTTTTATTAAAAATATGTTTTTGTTATTAAAAAAGTTAGCATATATATATTAAATATTAATATATATAAAATATGTCGAGAGTTATTTTCTTGTTATTTTCATCATTTTTTTAAAGATGTGTGAGAGATATTATGTTTTTCTTTTTAATTTTCAAATTCATTATGATTTGCTTTTTCTTTTATTTTTAATAACTATTGTTTTTTCTTTCTATCTTCTTATATGTTTAAAAACAAAAATCATCCCCATATTTACAAATCATTTACCATTCCATTTCTATTGAAACACCCATTTCAGTTTAAAAAATAAAAATCATTGCTTTCTATTTCTAACATCTTTCTTTGCATGCAAGATGTTTTTGTCAAATTTTTTTCATTCCATTTAAAACCGTTTTAAAATCTGCTTTAAATCTACTTGAAAAAACATCTACATACAATGAATGTAATTATGCCAAACGTCAAATTCAAGCTAAAGAGTTTTTCCTTACATTGAATTTTGATTTTTGAAAACATAAAAAAATTATTTATTTGAATTCTAAATTATTGTACCTTCATCTTGATCCCTTAGCTTCCTCTCTATTCCTTTCAATTTATATATTATTTACATAACTTTAACATTATTTATCTTTATTTATTTATTTTAAATGAAAAAAGAAAACTTTAAAATTTAGTGTGAAAAACTTTATAGAAATTGCTCCATGATTGCCTTGGGTTCAAATCTAAATTCTATAATTTGCATCATCTTTTAAAATTAATAATACATATTTATTATTATTTTAAAAAAATATCTTAAAATCTCTATAAGATTAGAAAATAAAAGGGACAACCAAACAAATAAAAAATTCTCTTTCACACGTTAAATTAATGTGGGGGCAATCTTGGTCTAATAGCTTCTTGTCTTTCCTTGAGAATTAACATTATTCACTCCAAACTTTGCAATGCTTATATTTTTATTTTTATTTTGAAAATATGCAAGTTACAAATTATGAACAATTTTTTGGCGTGTCCTATGTGAGCTTTCGAAGCTCTTTTTGTC
This sequence comes from Sequoia sempervirens, assembly GCA_007258455.2. Classification (NCBI taxonomy): domain Eukaryota; kingdom Viridiplantae; phylum Streptophyta; class Pinopsida; order Cupressales; family Cupressaceae; genus Sequoia; species Sequoia sempervirens. The sequence goes on along the minus strand of VDFB02137099.1, from coordinate 4,280 downwards.
CATCGACCGCTGGCTGGACGGGGAGGGTTGAAGGTTGACGCATCTGCAACCGTTGATTGTTGAAAGGAGGCAATATCAACCTGGCAGCCAAAATATCTGATTTTTGAAATGAGGCAATATTTTATATTGCATAATTTATTATGGATGTGGAGGTAGGTGGTGATTTAGGCGTGCTAGGGTTTTGTATGTCTACTTGCAAGACTGCACAGTTCTTCTCATCGGCACCTTTACTGCTCAACAAAATTGTGCAAAAACTTCAAACGAGGGCTTATCGTCTGCTGAAAACCTCTGCTTTAGGAGCTTCATGGACAAGACGAATGTAATTTTGGTCTTAAGGTAATAATACGAATTTTCCTTTCCCCTCTTTTTAGTGTTTATTGAGTTTTAATAAGCATACTCTAAAACCCTGTCGATATCTTATTTTGAGGCTGCAGCTCACAAAATTGGAGAAGTGAAAGGTCAATACCAGCGAGGAAGAGTTTGGAGGAGCGAAAGACAAAAACGCTAACAACACAAGGTATGTTCCAGATGTTCGTTTTTAGCCTTTAAGAGCTCGTCCACAGATTCCATGCTTCCCACCATAAGATAAATTTGAATAAATGTGTCTTAGAGTGTTTGAATAGCAAACATCCAGCTGATACTTGTACCGCTGTGTTTTCCTATTTTTCATGTCCATTATTCATTGCTAGGGTTTGCTTTCAGTTTTTTTTGGGTTTGTTAAGGTAAGGTTTTGTTCTGTTTATTTTTCGTTGTTTCAGATTCAAAAATAGTGTGTGAGAGCTCACGTTTGGCCTCAATTTCTTGGGCTATATCACTTGACGAAAGATGCCCATATGATTTACTTGAGGTCTATGGACAAAGGAAAGTTCCCCAGAATGGTTTCAATAAATGTTTTGGTTGATTCCCTTTGCAGCGTGGCAAAGATCCCAGAGGTGGTTGTTGAAATCTTACGATCTATTCCTCGCAAGGAGCAAAAGAATGGTTTGAAGGCGCATTTTACTGTAGTTCAGGCACTCTGCAAAAACCAGCAGAGAGAGCCATGGAATTGCTTGAAGAGATGACTAGAAGGCGAATTAGACCTGATATATATGCCTTTAATGTAATAATGGCCAGTTTTGCTAGGGCAGGAAAGATGCAGGAAGCTTGTGATATCTTTTCAAAAGCCAAGGAAGCTAAGATAAAATTTCCTTTCATAACGTACAAGATATTGATAGATGCATTTTGCAGATTGGGTGGCCCTAAAACTGCCCATCAGTATTTCTTTGAGCTAAAAGAGAGTGGTCGTCCTCCTAACATGGAATCTTCTCCAATTTGTTAAGTTTCGAAAGTGACACCTTTGTATATTGGTTTCTCTGAGGAGTTCCTTAATCTGTTATCCGTCAACAAGAATAAGTTTGGAAAGTCTAGGTTTAGAATAAGTTACAAATTTAGATTGAATTTTTTTGTCTATATATATAGTGCTTCTACCTCATCTTTTTGGTCAAGGCACTTGAAGCATGTTGTATTCATGGTTGTAGTGTTAACACAGATTGCTATTTCGATATATGATGTTACAGTTCAATGACTTTTGAAATTAAAGGCTATCAGTAATTATATATCCATTTGCGTTTGTTGTGGGTTTGTGTAAACCCAGTTTTGAATTGCCATCAAGTTTGAAAGTCCCTCAGTTTGATGGTCATGACAACAGTTCAAACATCTATATATTTTTTTCCAAATTTCAGTATTTTTTAGTTTAAATCCAGAAGCCCCAGAAAACATCAATTCTGCAGCATGTAGTTAAAAGCTCTTTTTTCCTTTGTCTTTGCCAGTCTCAATTTTCAGCCTGATGTACTTTTGGTATAGTTTGATGCAGAATTAATTTGACTCGCTTTAGTGTTGACACACAACACATACCCAGATTGGAATTATTCAACAGACAGTGCTATTCAGTGTAATTGCAGATGTTATCATCTATGCCTTGAATTTAATGCAATATCTTTCAAGTTTTCCTAGTATTTACATAACTATACTTATATGTAGAAAAAGGATTCATTCATTAGATACAAGGCAATTAGAAGTGATTTGAAATAAATATATTATACATATTATAAATTTATAATTGATTCATATTATATTTTTTCATATTTTTGTTTATTTTAATATAGAATGAAATATATCAGGACTTTGTATCATCCTGCCCCTGTTTATTTCTTGATCATGTGTTCATTGATGTATATCTATGTTGTATCATTAAAGTGATTAAACATTACCAGAACAAATTACAATTGTTTACCACAGGTGGGGACTCTCTTTTCCTTTTCCTTGTCCTTGCCCTTGCCTGTGTACAATCATAGCTATTTTGGGCATTTGCTCTGAGTGTTAGAAAACTGATGGATTCTCATTCTGTGTATGCATTTTTCCTTAAGACAACAATTTTTTATCTATATTTTTAGATAGAAATAATTTACATCAAACAACTCCAAGCTATTTTCTTTCATAAAAGATAACTGACACTCCTTCAGGAAAACTTCAAAATTGTGTATTTCATTTAAAATCCTTTCACATTACATTATAGTCAAAGTACATAGCCCATGTTGTTGACGATATTGTTTACTCTGTGAGATGCACCTATTTTTGTTTCAGCATATTCTTTATAGGAGAATGCATATAAATTTCCTATTGCAGCAATGGCAATATCAAGACAGATAATGAAGTTTTGAACATCAGCAGCCTCTTCTGCACTTTTTATTTTATCAGTGCAGATTTTACGAATTGCCAAGGATTATTACTGCGTACTTGATTTTAGCACAGCTGCAAGTCATGTTACTAATAAATGGGTATCACATTATAGTTTTAATTTATTTTCTAATGCATTTGTCCGTTTATGCAATTTTGCATTCACTTACAAAATGTGAAAAGAAAAAATTGCACATATTCCAATTTGCTATTGCATTTATTCATATATTGTCAAATTCTAAACTAAATACATCTTGCAGTTTTCTAATGCATTTTCTGAATTTTATGTTATATACCTAGTACAATGATATGCTTTGCGAAACATCAAACCAAAAACTCTCCCTAATTGACCTTCCACAACTCTTCGGCGTACCTATTGCACACCAAGGTGCCATTGCTAGTTATTATTATTTTAAATGGGGGAGGAAATCAAAATAGGGTCAATGTTTTATAAAATTTAAATATATAACATCAATTTTAATAATAAAATTTTAAATAAATCAAACATTTATATATATGTAACTGTGGTGGTGTAGTAAATTTTAGGAAAATATTTAAGTATTATATTTTTTTTTTGGCATCGGGCAAATTCAAGTTAGCTATTCATGGTCAGCAATTCACCGCGGTCATGACAAATTCATCTCAAGGAAAATTCATCACTAGCAATTGGAAAATTAATCGTAAACTTTAATGGTGGTGAATTTTTCTTCAGGTGAATTTGTCATGGCGATGAATTTTCCACAAGTGAATTTTCATACGGTGAATTGGTGAATTTTCCTAGAACCATTTTTTTCTAAGTTGAAAATATAATTATTTTTATCATCAATGTCTACATTGTTAGGGTTAGAGATGGCGATATCTAACAATTAAATGTAGATTTATATAATAAACAGAGAAACTAAAACATACATAGAATAAATCATAACACAGAGAATTTAACGTGGTTCACCCAATCTGGGCTACATCCACCAAACCGCAGCCATTCAATACTTTTATTATCCAGTGCAAAACCTATTACAATCTTGCGAATAATCGCCTTTTTTTTCTCATCCTGTAACCCCCATCCCAACCCCTTTAACAAGCTTTTAGAAGCTTCCAGAATTAGGGTTTTACAGTTAGTTTTCTTTCGAGATTTTTCCTTTTCACGAATTTACTCTAAAAAAAAAAATAGCAAAAAAATTCCCTCGAGGGTCAATCAATCCCCTCACCGAAATGGGCAAGGACCAGGGCTCTGGGTGTACAAGATAGCATGATCACGCCATACCAACAATCTCCCACTTGAGACCGGACGTGCCCACACCATCACAACCTCCCCACTTGGAGACTAACTCAGACAACACACCGGGCACTTGCAACTCCCAATCGAAATAAGGACCTTGGACATCACGCTTGTTATATTTGAATTAACCTGAAGGCCAAATCAGCCTAAGAGGAGCTCGCTTCTCCCTTGGTAATCGCTTTCAGAACATATCCGGGTTTGATTGACATCTGTATGAATTCTTGGCCAACTTTGACATGTCCATATCTTCCAACACCTAATCGAATGAAATGATATCTCAATTGTA
>VDFB02137098.1:0-16349 GCA_007258455.2 Sequoia sempervirens | reverse complement strand
CCTTCTAAACTAAAAGGCACTCTGTGTTCTACTTATAAGAACAGTTTGATGATTACACTTGAAGACATTGTTTCCCAAGAGAAATGGAATCTTATAAACATCTATGCTCTGAATTTGAGTAGGGACATAGTTCTTCTTTGGGAACAGTTAAGTGATGCTATTTCTTTTAGGAAATATGACCACTGGATGCTTGGAGGAGATTTCAATTCTCCTCTCCTTCCTTTAGAGAAGTCAGGAGGGCAGGATGATTATTCTAACAATATGATGGAGTTGGATGGGTTCTTAAATTCGACAGGTCTTATTGATATCCCCCTCCAAGGAACTAAGTATACTTGGTCAAACAGAAGGAATGGAAACCATCTAATCCAAGTCAAATTAGATAGGTTTTTGATCTCTACTAATTGGAATATCTCACAATTCCTTTCTCTTTCAACTCTTCCTAGGCCCGATTTTGATCATAATTTCGTGGTGCTCAAAAGAAATGAGGACCATAATAGGGGACCTTTCCCTTTTAGATTTGAAGCTATGTGGAGTCACCACCTGGATTTTGCTACTCTGGTTAAATCCTAGTGGGAGGAACCTATTTTTGGTACACCAATGTATTGCTTGGCAGAAAAGCTAAGTAGAATAAAGAAATGAGTGAAAGGGTGGAATAAGGTGACTTTTGGAAATATCTTTGAGATAAAGAATTCACTGGGAAAAGTATAAAACAGGTTCAGGATATTATGGAGGTTGGTCAAGTGGATGATGAGATATGTGCTAAGGAAAGAGACCTCAGATCCCAATGGTATAAGATAAACAAAAAGGAGGAAATCTACTGGAAACAAAAGTCAAGGGTTCAATGGCTAAAGGAAGGTGATAGGAACACTAAATTTTTCCACCAATCCACCTTGAAACATAGAAGCAGAAATAGAATCAGATCGCTTGTGAAAGAGGATGGCTCTATTGTGACCAATGAAAATTATATTGTGCGGGAAGTTAACTTCTTTTCTACTCACCATAGGGCCCCTAGCAATGCTCATCAAGTAAATGTTGAATTTATTGAAGTGGTCCCTAAAGTAATTACTAATGTCGATTTAAAGAAGATGACTAATGTTTTTTCTATGGATGAAGTAAAAAAGGCACTGTTTTCCTTTGAAGCCTTTAAATCTCCTGGCCTTGATGGGTTCCCTCCTATTTTTTTCTAGACATTTTGGTATATAGTTAAAAATGATCTTTTCAATGTTGCTAGGGATTTCTTTAGGTCGGGTAGGTTGTTGAACCAGTTGAATGCTACTTTTATAGCCCTTATCCCCAAAAATGTTGATGCCTTAGCCATGAAATATTATAGACCTATTAATCTTTGCAACACGATCTACAAAATTTTATCTAAAATATTGGTGTTTAGACTCAAACCGGTGTTGGGTAAAATGATTGCCTCAAACCAGAAAGGTTTCTTCCAAGGAAGAAATATTCTTGATGTTGTCATTTCCACCCATGAAATTATTCACTCAATGGATCACTCTAAGAAGCCAGGGATGGCCTTCAAAATTGACATTTTTAAGGCCTGTGATAGAGTCTCTTGGCCTTTCCTTTTTGTTGTTCTTAGGAAGTTTGGGATAGATGGAAGATTCCTAAAGATGATCTATGCTTGTGTTACCTCCCCTATGTGTTATGTTCTGGTTAACGGAGTCCCCCAAGGTTTTTTCTCTTGTGGTCATGGACTTAGGCAAGGTGACCCCCTCTCTCCCTACCTCTTTATCATTGTTGCTAAAGTTCTTGGTAGGAATATCCAAAAATGAGTGGACTCAAAAGCTCTCAAAGGTGTTAAATCTACCTCATCTCTTATGCCAGATTCCCATCAACAATTTGTTGATGATACTCTAATGTTTGGGGAAGCCTCAGTGGGGGAAGTAGGTCTTTGGAAATAGGTTCTCAATGACTATATTGTTGTTTTTGGCCAACGTATCAATTATGAAAAAAGTAAAATTTATTTCTTTAATACTGACTAGAAGATTAAGGATAGAGTGATAAAAATCCTGGGATGTCAGGAAGTTGCTTTACCTGATGCCTATTTAGGCCTACTGTTGATCTCAAAGAAGCTGGAAAACAATTACTGGAATCAGATGATTGAAAGGACCCAAAACAAACTAGCGGGTTGGAAGGGGAAGCTCCTTAGCTTGGCTAGAAAGATTCAACTCCTTAATGCCTCCCTTCAAAATATTCCTATATACTATCTATCCCTTTTCAAAATCCCTTCCTCTATTGGGGAGAAGATAGAACAAATTCAAAGAAAATTCTTATGGTCAAAAACTAAAGAAAAAAATAGACTATCCCTGGTTTGCTAGGAAAAAGTGTGTACTCCTAAAAGTAGAGGGGGTCTAGGATTAAGAAGAATATCCATGCTTAACAAATCCCTAATGGCTAAAATTGGTTGGAATCTTCTAGAATCTCTAAAGACTGGGTAAAAAATTTCCAAGCCAAATTCTTGAGGAACAGGAATCCTGGTTGTTTTCTCTCAATTTTTGATCTGCCTAGTGGTTCAGCATTATGGAATCATCTTGCTAAATTGAGGAATGTGTTGAAGCTTAGGTTAGAAAGTGTCATGCCTAGGTTTTTCACTAGAAAATACAACAATTCTTTTTTATTATTAATTTTTTAAAAAAATTTTACTCTCCAAAATATAATTAAAACATAATTACATATAACATCTTGAATACTTGAATAAACATTGATAAAGGTATTATATAAAAAATAAAATAAAATAAAATTACTATTATGTTATAGACTCTTATCCAATTTATATTTAACTCTAATACTAATATACATTCCTAATTTAATACTTTTAGTAATTTTATAAACCATCAAATAGTAATTCTAATAGTAAAATTAGAATTAGTTTAACCCCACATTTACCTATAGTTATTAATTGTAATAGAAGATAAAAAAAAAAAAATTATCTTCCTAAAATTTGAATTCTCCAATCAACATTATCACTCCTACTTCCTTCTGTCATTAATAACTATTAAAATTTACATTCAAATACTTACTAAAATTTCTACTTTTTAAAACTTATAAATATTATGATTCGTTATTATATATATATATATATATTTTTAATAAATATCAAATAAATTCAATTGCATAATTTTTTTTTTTTAACTATAAATTTAATGGTTCACAGATTCCATCAAACCATCAAAATATATATTGTTAGAAGAAACACCAATATTAGCACTAATATTATTTTCTCACATATCCATAGTAATATTATTTTCTCCATCGCATTATATTATTCTTCAAATACTAATAATATTTACCATTTTAGTAATATCATTTTTTTTTCACCCAAGAATTGAATTTAAGTTAAAACTAATTATCAAATTTAAAATTCAACTAATTATCAAGTGCTACATCACTATTATTATCAATAACCTAAGATTGAAACAAATTTAATGTGAATATTATAATTAAATTACAATTATTTTTATTTACTAAAATATTAATAATGTTCTTAAACATTGATGTTGTGAAAACCAAGATAAACTTTAGTAAATAATATTAATCACAAAATTTGTTATTATTCCTTCATATTGCTAACAAGGTTATTATGTTTTACCGAGGTGAATCCACTATCTAATCACGTAAATAGTTGATATTAACTTGTTTTGCATTACTCTAAATTTCTAACCTTAGAAATACTAATATCATTTGTTACTGGAATCTCCAATATTATTAATATTACTAATAGCTGTGTACATTCTATCAAAATACATTATTGCTGCTCACATTCTATTTCACCCGGAGTGTTACTACTCCTGTACTGTATTAAGTTTTAGCGATTATTATATTTGGCAGGCATAAAATTATACGCATTTGAAAACTTCTAAATGCTTATCAATGTTTTGTTTTAAATTAATTAATTAATTTATTTTATTAATGCTCGTTGATTATGATACAATTTTATGTTTATCTCAGTGCAATTCCCATATCAGAATACCAAAAAAATTGTATTCTTTTTTTAAAAATAAAAATAAATAAATATATCATCCCAAAATATTATCGACTATATTTTTATTCTTTGTCACTTAATTATAAACCCTATTATGATTAATAACTCAACCACTACATCTTAAGTATAATGATATTGAATTTGAATCCTCTATTTAGACATTAATAATTAATAATATTATGATAATGTTTACCATTAAAATTAGAGAAGGATACAGAGGTGCTTTCAGCTAAAGCGTATATGCTCAGAAATTGGAGCTTAAAGGAACGGATGAGGAAGAATTAATAGGCATACACTTTACAATTAATAGGCAGAAATAAATACTGACATCGCACCAACTTGACAAGTGAGGATCTGGGTGGCTAATACAGACAAAAGTAAATATTGATTGGACAATATTTTGACATTGCAGCTCCCTGTACAGCAAGCCTAATAAATTGACAGCAAGGAACACTATAGTGGGTGCTAATAAATGTCTTTCTATTTTGCATGAATAAGGGTTGATTGCGTGAGATCTCTGAAATAATTCCACTATTCCTAAACACTTATAGAAATATTTTCTTTTGTCCTTCCTTAACAGTGAGCTTAATGACTGCAACAGGGTAAGCTCTCACAAGGTCAGTTGATGCGCCTGTCAAAGAGTGATTGATCCAAGCCGATAGTCCTTCTACACAAGCGTGGCCTACAAATTTTCTCTAAAGGCTAAGGAAATGTGCAGGAACAACCAAGCATGGGTAAGGGGCTTCTCATTATTTTCTTGGAAGAGGATGAATTTGATTGAAATCTTGCTTGCCGATATATATATATATATATATATATATATATATATATATATATATATAGTCCATTATCTACCCAAAATTCCTACGCATTAGACAGGCATGAAATATACAGGATTTTTAAGAAAATTGTGTTTACATTTTATCACATATGTTTTGGTATTTATTTTTATTTTTATCTTCTTTTTTTTGTGCTTCTAAATAGGATAAATTTGTCTCCCTCTAGGGTCAGCCTGCTACTTCTAAGTAGTTGCTGAACAACTGCCCGCAGTATGAATGTTATCCTTGAAGGTTTGCAAAGGATCAATAACACATCATATGCCGATTTTTTTTTGAAGGATATCACAGTCTCTTTTTTTCTGTTCTTTTGTTTTATTCTCCCACTTTAACTTACTTTGTATGAATGAACGGCTGGGGGTGAAGGAATCACGATGTAGGCTAGTCTACAATAATTTAAGTTTTTGGAAGATTATGTGAAAACTAGCCATCTAAGAAATGTGGAGCTTGGCTCTACCAATAGTCGCCCTTCCCATTTTATTGTTCTTTTCTTTGTTTTCAAAATACACCATTCTTTTCTATTATTTGACTTTTAACTGGATATATTTAAAAGAGAACATAATAGATGAAGCATACATGGTTATACTCTTGGGTTTGAGTGCATTCCTAAAGTGAACAGATTTCACTCATTATTCGATATTATTATTGAGCACAGTAAAATAGTAAAACATAACAGTGGACATTTAGAATATGGGAGGGGTGCATTAAGGCCACTAATTCATGATATTGGCCACTCTTTTATTACAACTGCACATTGAGAATTTTCATTCAATATATAGGGAAATACAAATAAATGTACACTATCTCTTTCAAATGGCACATAAGAATACCTCTTTGCCTTACCCACACTCTTATCATGAACACAAGGGGTATCTCTTCTTTGTTCCAGTACGGTATAGATCAATTAAACTACTTTGCCCAAAATAACATGGTAATGCATCAAACTTGCAAATTTGTTTTCTTTATTTTTCATCTTTTTTTTTTTAAAGTAGAATATAACTCTTTTTTTTTTTTACATGCCTTGTTAAAAATACTATTGAGAGTAATTTATTTATTTGTTTTGCATACTATTGAATCTAGCCTTTCTCATTTCCATTCTTTTTCATGTTACATCAAGACTCCAACTTTTCAAATTTCAAATGAATTTAAGAAAAAATACAATGGACACACAACTAGTTAAGACTTTCTCTCCACCCTACCATAATGGCGTCATGGAGCCTTGTGGGCTCTAGCCATACCCCCGAGCAATGAAATATCTTAGCTCCAAGATGATGCATGGAGTCTTTAAAAAAAAATTACAAAGAAATAAGAGCAACATAGAACCAATTTTTATGTATCTAAGCTTTACTCTTTGTTTTAAACATGATCCACACAACACATACTTTCTTACAGTAATTAAACAAAAGGGAGGAATGGAAGTAAGAGAAAAAAACTTATCTATTTTCTTTGGGTGAGGGAATTCAACTCTTTTATCCTTCTTTCCTCTCCGATTCCCGCCATTCTGGTCAATCTCTCCTTTGAGGGAGGACTCCTCTCCTCTTCCCATCCTTTCTTCTATCTCAACTTGAGTTCTCCAAAAGGAGAAGTGGGCAATGCCCAAATCTTCCATCTTCTTGAGATATATAGGGATCCTCCAAACCTACACTCTTTCCCACAAGTGCTCACACATGTGTGAGTCTTGTGCCAATTCCAAGAACTTTTGGGGAGTAGGAGGTTGAGAGTGACAAGTCACTCTTCCCAAGCCCCAACACTTTTTGAATTTGTCACATTCATGAATGTGGAATTTTGAGGGGTCTTTTCACACTCCAAGGACAAGTTCACATGTGTCAAGAAGGTTCCAAACCCATAGGTACATGTCCTAAGGGGTCTATTCTTGTTCAAAAACCAAGGAAATTAACTCAATAATCCCTTTTTAAAACCCACACAAAAATCCATACGAATTTTGATCCTAACCAAGGGTTCCAACCCCAACCAAATTCACATCACATGTCCTACAATTTGATTCTACTCAAACATAACCACCCAATAAATAATAAAACCTCAAACCCTTCTAAGTCAAATAGGGATACACTTAGAACTTCCCAAAGATTTATTTAATTTTATTCCAATATTTATCTGTCCTCCTATTTGCATATTTGATTCATGCGCATTACCAAGGTCAGCATGATTAGATCATATATCTCTTCATATTATTAGCTAATCCAATTCACATAATTTTCACTCATGAACTATTTACTCATTAATACATCAAATGAACCTAGATTCAATTTTCATTATAATCCAAGGAAATACACACTTACTCCAATACAAGAATATAGTCAATGAAATAGTCAATCCATCATTTTTTTTTACCACCTTAGAAATTCATTTTAAACTCCTATAACATTAACGATGAACCATTTACCAAAATTGAATATGCCAAATAACCCAACTCTTTCAAGTTATATCCAACAATTCATATGTGCTTCTATCACAATTAAATCAAGGTTAATGCTCATGAATCCTAAAAAGAGTTTCATCATTCATTTCATCATAATTATCATCTAACTAATTGTTTGATTGAAATAAAATGGGGAATATGAAACAAGGTCTTACATTCATGGTAGCATAAGCAAGAATATAATCAAATAATCACACTATTTGTCATCCATAATACATCTTACCATCTATTTAGGATCACATAAAACATATTAGGGCTTTACTAATCACATGCAAGGTGGGGCCTTATAGAAACATAATGGGGAATGGGAATAATACTGACTTTTGGAAGGACCCTTGGATAGAGACTTCAACTCTACCCTCTTTTGAAGATCTTAACCCTCTTAAACAAAGCCTTAATAGGATCTATGGTAAAAAGGTTTCTAACTATATTAATTGGGAGTTGGAGGAACCAAAATGGAAGGAGTTTAATTTTTTTTTAAGGAGGGACAATCTGAGAGGCTAGAGACAAGTGAATTGGGATCCTATCCTCACAAGACTGCATAATTTGATTAGGGAGGAAAAGTGGTTTGATAGAGAAAGGGAAGATGAGTGGCTTTGGAAAGGTAGTTCTTTAGGTTGTTTCTCTATCAAAAAAGATTATGAGGAACTGATGAAGGCACATGATGCTACTTTAGACCATTTTTGGGATAGGGTGTGGCTAAAGAACTTGATTCCCAAAATTAATTATTTATGGTGGACTGTGACTAATGGTAAAATTATCACTATTGATAACCTGGTTAGGAGGGGTTTCCAAATGGTTAATAGATGCTCACTATGTAAACAAGAAGAGGGGTCAATTATTCATATTTTATTTCACTACCAATTTCCAAGGGAAGTGTGGTCTTTCTTTCTGTCGTTGTTGTCTTCAGATTGGGTGTTTCCTAATTCAATGAAAGTATTTATAGAAAGTTGGTCAAATTTCCCTTTTTCACATAATTTTATTGTTGATCTCTGGAACCAAGTTCCTTCTTTTGTTACTTGGGGTTTATGGAAGGAAAGGAATAATAGAATATTTAGGGATGTGAAGAGAAGCAACTAAGAGGTAATCTTGATCATAAAAAATCAGATAAAGGAAAACATTGAGGCTAGAAGTTATGGCTTCTCCAAAACCTAGCCTAACTACAAAGAAATGAGGATTAAGAAAAAGTAGGGAATCAGGAAGAATCTATCTAAACTCAATTGGTCAAAGATGCTAACCATAATAGCTATTGTGTGGAGCCCTCCGTAGAAGAATTGGGTAAAGTGTAACTTTGATGGGTGCTCAAAAGGCAACCTGAGACAAGCTGGTGTAGGGGGTCTATTAAGGAACCATAAAGGAGAGTGTATAGCGATATTTGGCATGAATATGGGGGTCTAATCCAATAATAAAGTTGAAGCTATGGCAGAATTGGGGGGCTTCAATACTCTTAAGGAGTGGGGTTATTAAAATGTCATAATAGAAGGGGACTCTAAGCTTATAGTGGACATCCTAAACAAAGAGGTTGTGCCACCATGGGAATTAAAAAATATAATTGATAAATGCCATGTCATTAAGGATTATTTTACCAATTTCAAGGTGCAACATGTTTATAGAGAGGGAAATAAAGGTGTTGAATGTGCCACCAACGTAGTGTTGAGTTGTAGGGGATGGACCCAGTGGACTAATGGTAATATGCCGAAGTCTTTAAGAGACTTAATCCTAAATGAAAATTTTGAAAATGAGTACCATATATGCGAAAATGAGAGATTGTTGTTATGCAAGAAAAATGAGTACCAAGTGGTGCTTTTTGGCTTTCCATGTAATGATGACATAGGAAGTATGGGATTGTATCAAATGATCTTGGCTAGAAGTAATATTTATTATTCTTCCATTATGAAGGTGACCAAAAATCACATGAAGATTATCAAGTTGTTAAGGACTATCATTTCTATTCATGTTTATTTTCCTTGTGTCAACTATTCCCGCATTTCTAAAGTGGAGAAAGATATGGAAATTAATGGGGAGTTTAATACTTGTAAGAAAAATGATGGGTTTTTTGTACTGGGAAATGTGTCGTTGGACTTAACAAAAAGAAACTTCTCGATTCACCATTCTTTATCGAATTTCTATGTAATTTTGCATAAGAGTGGTTGCTTCATTCTAGAAAGAAAGGAGTGGGAGAGTATGAAGAAAAGTATGTTGCAGCTAAAGAATTTGCAGAAAAGAAAAATAGGAGGAACAAGGAAGAGAACAAAGCTGCCAAATTTTCAAGCCCTGAAACAAAACATGGATTTATGGAGAATGTTTGAAAATGTTGGTATGGTTTCGTTCTTCCAATCCCTAAAGGGATACAACAAGAACCTAACGAAAAAGTTTACCAACTCTTGGAGGAAGGGTAATATTACTATTGGAGTGGTGAAGTTTGAGGTAATGACAAGATTCATTGTAGAAGTAACTACCAAAGGTTTGTTGAAAAATTCCTGCATGAAGGGGAGAATCTCAAAAGATTTCAGAATGGGTATGCAAGATTGGGATTCCCTCCTCCCTTTGCTTTAGTTAGCCTATTTTTTATACAATAGTTTACTCTTGAGGGAAGGTATATGTTGGTACATGCATACCATTTTCTCCTACTTAACAACATTAGGCATGGTGAGAGAGAGTCAATTTTTTGTTTTATATGTTGTCCTCCTTGCAACTCAATATTGAGAAGGAAGCCAGTCCTCCCCTCCACCAAGGTATAATGCTAACCCTATATAAGTATGCTATGGCATTGAATCCCCATGGAAATCTTGGTCATTTTGAAGAGGATAATGAAGAACAACCTATGGATGAAAACCCTGTTGCTGTTGAAATCCTGGATGAGGAACCTAACCCCCACCCACCTCTTGTCGTTGCTGCTAGGAGGGTGCTTATTACTGCTAAAAGCTAGTCCCTTCTGGCCAATGTTCCCAACCCCTCTACTCCTGTGTTGCAGAAGAGTGAGGAAAAAAAATATTTAAAATTGAGCTCATTAGAGCCATGCCAAAAAAAAGAAAACATTCACCTTTGCTGATGGAACTTCCCAAGGAAAAGAAACTAAAAAGAGACTTAAACCCTAGGGATTTCATCAATATTACTGAGGAAGGGACTCAAAATGAGGAGAAGGAGTCTCTACAGGGGCAAGGGAGTGGAGGGAGTGGTGGGAAAAGGTCGGTCCATCTTCCAAAAGCAACCTCAAAGGACAAAAATGGTAAACAAAAAATGACTGTGTCTGATGAGGACCATGAGGTATGAAGAATTTGAATCCCAGGAGGAAGTTGATTAAGAGGATATGGATTTTTAGGACTCATCTTATGATATGGGGGAAGAAGAATCAAAGGACGCTATGGAAGAGGAACAGGAAAAATAAATTGAGCAATTTGAGGATGAAAAGAAGGAAGATGAAAATGTGTAGGAAGTTGGGGATTTGGGTATGGATAATAAAACTAAGGACTCAAGCAATGAATTTTTAAAGAGTAGACTAACATTTCTATGGGTTTATTTTGAAGATATGGAGAAGGATTTAGTTATGTTCATGAAGGTAACAAACAGACTGATGAGGATGGTGATGTTGGGAGATGCTTCTGGAGAATCTAAAATCACTAGGAAGTTGAGGAAATAGGGGAAACTAGATGTCTTGAAGATGATGGACGAGACTTAGGGACTTGATTGGACATAATATATTGCTCTCATGGGAAAGTATGGGGACCTATTCAAGAAAGCCAACTAATGGATTTATGTTGCTACTCTGTCGTTTATGATGAGTTTTTTGTCCTTTTGTTTTAATCTCTCGGACTGTTATTTTATTATAGTTATGATATGGTGGAATACCACCTAGAACACTATTGACTTATGTATACACCTAAAAATGGTCACATCACAATAGTCTGGTAATTAATTAAATATTTTTAATATATAATTAAATCTCTGAATTCAATCTACGTATAAATAAATCTAAATAATTTATTTATATTGTTCATTCTTTCATTTCGATTAAATAAATAAAGTTTATTTAATCACTTTTCTTATCCATTTCTTAATTAATTAAATAAACATTACGATTTATTTATATTAATTATCATATAATCTTGGCTTGAATATTTTATTCAAATAAAGATTAAATATTCTTCTATTCTAAAAATTCCTCTAAAACCATTCACAATTAAATATTCGAAATATTTAATTAATTCTTCTAAAGTCTATTCACAATTAAATATTCCAAAATATTTAATTAAATCTTCTAATGTTCATTCACATCAAATATTTCAAAAATATTTTAAATCCTCAAACTCACATAAAATTAAATAAATTTATTTATTTAATATTGGATTATCAACAACAACCATGAAACAACTTCAAAACAGAAAATTAATTTCTCTGTTTCTGAGCAAGGTTGTTCCTGTGGGTTGAAGACAAACCTCCATTCTTCTCTCTAACCTCCCAACATTTTCCATCTTCCTCTCAACCTCTCCATCTCTCACCATCCAAATTTACCAGACAATCTCACAGCCATTGATCTTTGCCAGCCAGGCTCTTGCTTGTAAAAATCTATAAAAGGGACTATCGGGTCTCTGAAAAATATAGAAGCTTTTGTACGAGAAAACTATAGTCAATCAGCCTTCCAGCATCCATAGCCTCTAGAATCATAGCATAGCATAGCTTAGCATATTAGCAATCCATATCATGGCCTATCATCCTTATAGCATAGTTTCAATAGCATCCATAATCCACAACCCCTGTGCATAATCTATAGCTCCTGTGCATATCTGTATATCAACATTTCACTCCACCAACATATAGGATAAAGAAGTATTCTCCCTTTGCATACTCATTCTACAAGTTGCCATTCTGAGAAGCTTTGCTTATACAATCTGAGAGCAGCAGCTTCAAGCAAATCACTGGAGATAGAGGACAATGGAACGATTATGAAGAAGCTTTGTTTGATCTCTTTTCATTTTATTTAGCTTTTAGTTTAATGTTGCATTGGTGTGTTTATATTATCTCATTTTGATACTAACATTTTCCACACACATTTTTGGCGCCCACCATGGGGCTCTTGCCCTAATTTTAACATCTTTTCGCAAGTTTTTCTAACAAGTTACGGCTAAAAGAGTGTATTAGTGCATTAAACACACTCAAGACAAGCCACACCCGCTTTAGCTTCTTTAACTCATTACATGCTGTAAAACCCCATCCCCAAGAACCTAGAGGACGATGCAATATTGCAGAAGCATAACTAATTTTTTTTTAAAGTTAAAACAAGACGAGTAAAGTAACCTACTCTAGCCACATACATCCTCTAGGCTATGCAACGCGTCTACATGTGAACACCATTACTTATAAAATTTAACCAACCATAGCATATGAATATTAAACTCAAGATACAACTTTCAACAAAATATTAAACCATTTCAAGATAAATCTAACACATAGAAATGTATTAAACATATTTCCACATATACAACACCATTAAATCCAATAATGAATAGATCATAAATACTATTACAATTACATCACAAAGGTTCACCTCGATACAAATGAGGTATTACAATTATACACATAGATCCACAGTTACAATGAAGGAGAAGAACAACTCCAGAGAACCACACGAGCTCCTCGAACAAGAAGAGCCCGCCATCACGAATAGGAAGAGAAACTCAACAGTGTAAGATGCACGCCACCCAACCATCTGGTACCCGTAGGCCCAGCCCCCGTGCTAGGAGATAGTAACAGGTAACCAAGACAAACCTATTACCTCTAGACACAAGTAATATACAAGACCACACTATACCAGTAAATGCAAAACAACACTGTACCAGTAAACACAAAACAACACTGTACCAAAAAGACACAAAACATAAGGTTACATTGCTTCCAGAACCACTGAATCAAATACATCCACTGTATAATACAAATCGACCATTGTCATAGGAGGAGTCTCATCACAAAGGTTGCATTGGTTATTCAAAGGAAATCTTCCTAGGTCTCGGCCCCCCTCTAGGGTTATCCTGGTAACCTCTCATGATTCCGGCCCCACATGCACACCAGTGCGGAATCGGTTATCTTTCGAGAAGACAAGATAACGATCTTGCCATTCCAGGCCTTCCCGACTCATCTCAAGTCTCATACTAGCCCTTGAGCCAATGAGTGAGGCTAAATTATCTGATTAAATATTAAGCTACTCCATCCCTAATAAAGGTTATTTAATTTTCACTGATTAAACTGACTTTCACACGAGTTATCCTAGGACCCCTTTGTGTCCCGGCCCCCGTTGAAAGCCACTCCCCTATCGACAACACAATAACATATTCCACAACCCAAACGTAAACAGTGCACAAAATATGATAACAAATATCAACTATTTTGCAAAGTACAACACATCTCGTTCGTAGTAACCGGGTGCTCAAATCAAATCACACAACCTGTTTATAGTAATCGGGTGTTCAAACTAATTCACACATCCCTACGGATGTTAAATACTGAAACCTAAGAAACGTGCACTACCCAAAGAAAATCTCAAAAAAGGGCGAACAAAAGATACAATAACCCTCTCACAATTTTACAATCTCTAGAAGACTTATAATTTTCTCGACAACAAATATCCCTAATGCCCAATACACAATTATAGAAGAATACACAACAATAAGAAGCCACTCAAGTAATTAAATAAATGACGATTAGGATTTCCTAAATCCAATAAATCCACAACAAATTAAACTAACTGCTTAACTTCGAGTTTGACAATTACTCATAATATTCAATTCAAATTGCCCACAAATATGAACAGAAAATAATAGCACTTAAAATAATTCAGGCACTTAAATAATCTAATATTCAGATTTCCTAAATCCAAATTGAATCAATATCTATTTAAATACAAATCAATTTTCACTCTTAAGTCCTTTTTATTTTAAGATTTTATTAACCTATGCATTTACATGCTTTTATAATATACAAATACACCTGTTTACAAAACATAAGGAAATTAAAACTAATTGTTAACTCAAATTTCACAAACAAATATAAATAGAAATCTTAATCCTTCTAATAAAATCATCTTATTATAAAACACCTACTTGTGCATGGTATGCATTAATTAACGATATAATATTTCTTTTAAATAAATATATATTCTAATTACATAATCTAATTATTATTTTTTAATGTTTATTTTAAAATATCAAATTGTGCATGTGCATGCACCTATTTAAAAATATATTTAAATATATTTTAAATACTCTAAAATTATATGCAATATTTATAATATATATTTTTTAAACAAATATTAAACATATAATTATAAATTAACAATTTTCAGACAACCCTAATCATAAATCCTGTATGTTGCGACTTTAATAACTTTTGTTTTCAGATCTGGGTTTCTCTAAAACATATAAAAAATTTAGCCCTACCCAGTTCGTAAATTTTGAGTTATGATTAATTTAGTGACGCACTATTTATGTTGTTTTGATTTTCAAATTACCAGAGGTTTCCAATTTTTTCAAATCTATCAGAGGATTTCATCCTCAATCCTACAGAGGTTTTTCTAATTCCTCAAATACTTTTATTTGTATTTTCTATTGTTTAAAATCATTCCCCACAAGGATCTAAATCTTTACGGTAATTTACCACTTTCTACATGAGGTTTCTAAGTTTTGATTTAAATTCAACAGAGGTTCAATAATTCCTCTATAATTTCCTCCTATATAAATCTATTTTGAATAAACAAATTACACGGAGGATTTAATTGTTTTTTACAGAGATTTCATTTTCACAGCAATCTTTTAAAAGAAAGAAACAAAAACTTCTATAGTATTGAAAAATCATTTCCTAAAACATTTCTAATTTACATTACAGTAATAAAATAACTTTTTAATTTTAAATTTCACAAAAATAGTAAAGAACCTGTTACAGAAGAATGTTGCCTCAAGAAAATGTTGCTGAGCTTCTCTATAATTTTAATTCTCAATGTAGCCAAAGCTTTATTCAATGCAATTGCCTCCTTCCAGAAGACAACAAAAAACACAACCAAGAATTCTACAGCAAAATAATTCTAAAACAATTTCCTCTGAAAGATCCACAATTTTCTCACCAATTTTTCACAACCCCATCCTCAACTCTTTTTTCTGTGAAACAACTTTCTTTTCTTTTCTTTCCTTTTCCCAAAATCCTCTCCGTGAATGAATTTTCAACAACCAGATCACAAATTTCTAACTCTCAGTTATCTTAAACAAAATATCTAAAATATCTTTTCCCTCAACAATTTAGATATTTTCCATTCACATGCATTTAAATATAATAATACAATTTACTAATTGCAACCAATTTAAATATTTTTATTTATTTAATTACCATTTATTTTTAATAATAAAATTTATTCAATCAACATAACTAAAATTTATTTATTTATTTATTCTAAAGCCCTCACAACAATAATTCATTTAATTAAATATTTAAAATTAAATACACATTTAATCTACTACATTAAATTTGCACAAGAATAAAATACTAGAACAATGATAAATCTAAAACCAAATTCAAACTGACGACACACTGTACTAGGGTAAAGGTATGACTAGGTAACCCGTTACTATCTCCCAATATTACTGTTGAGTAGTGGACACGCTCAGACCTATGAAACCAGGTGAAGCTAATGTCCGGTACCTGCAATCTTGCAAACAAGCAAATGTCGCACATGTATACATATAATCAATTATTCACACCGTGAAGAGAGAATCGCGGAAATCATAGGGCACTCGCAAGTGAGTGATGCAATACCGTTCTCTTCACCAATACAGTATCAATAACTGACAAAGCTTACATCATTAACATAATCAAAACACAAGGCATCATTAATTCAAGTACATACTATGCTAATCTAAAACATGCCATAATGATAACCTCATAATAAAATACAATCACATCAAATTATAACATTCACATCACTTAACAGAGAGCGATCAAACAATAAACAAACACCTTAATTCAAGAGTTATTAGAAACAAAGCGTAACATGGGGAAAACATTGTCTAATCAACATAGCACAAAATGGAGGGGTGTTACA
>VDFB02137097.1:0-41436 GCA_007258455.2 Sequoia sempervirens | reverse complement strand
GTTAATGAATGAATGTGAATATGTTAATTAATGAATGTTATATGTTATTAATGGATGAATGAATGAATGTTATATGTTATTGATGAATCAATGATTAATGTTATATGATTGGGTATGAGGAATTGAGAGTGATGTGACGGGGGGGAGGGGCCAAATGAGCTTCCACCGTCACTTGGTTGGCCTGTTAAGTAGAGAATATTAAACTATCTCAAAACAAAGAGAAGCTCAATAAGGTAATGCACTTTTCAATATAAGAAATGCATCGTTTGAAGCATCAAACCAATATGTAGTCTATATGTATAATCAGTCATCAGTCTCCGCAATGGTACATTTCCACGATTTTTTTTTTTTTTAATTTTTTTGCTTCTTTGTCGCAATTTTGACGACACTAACCGATGAATCAACAGAAAGGCTCGACGAAGTTTCTATAGCTGCGATGATGATTTTGTCGTAACTCCCTACCCATTTCGTCGCCCTTTCGATGAACTTTTGGTGTTCTTCCGGTGCTACTCCTTGGTAATTTCGTCGCTCTTTCGATGAACGTTCAGCGTTCTCCCTGCGCTACTCCTTGCTAATTTTGTCATACTTTTGACACACTTTCGACGTTCTTCCGATGCCACTCCTCGCTAATTTCATCACACTTTCGACGTGCTTTTGGTGTTCTGATGCTACTCCTTGCTAATCTCATCGCACTTTCGACGAACTCTTGGTGTTCTTTCGACGCTGCTACCTAAGCATGTCATCGCAATTACAATGAACGTCTTCTGTTGTTTTGACGCTACTACTTGCCCATTTCGTCGAAACGGCGATGAACTTCTGGTGTAAATCGTCGGTGGATAAACAAAGTTTTCATCCATATTCCGACGAAATCCCGAGGTATTTCACGATGCCGTCGACCGATGATTCTTTGCCGTTATTTCGACGTTTAATTTGTCGTCGGCCTTGCGATGAAAAAACAGCGATGGAAAGATTTTCGCCATTGCGTCACTCTTCCGACAAAGATTTGTCGAACAACCGACGAACGCCCATCGAAAAATGGTGTCAAATCTAGTAGTGTTCCAACCTGTCCAATCAAATAAACGATGTTTTGGCCTAGGACAGGTTAAAAATGAAGAACAAATCCGATGCTTGGATTAATGATGGTGGGGGAAGCTATAATTAAAATGGGTGGTTTCCTTGGGGATTCCACTGTAATTGGTGATCCTTGGTGGTACTTAGGCTTGTTGACTGGATGGATGGTGTGACATGTGAAAAAAGGTCCAGTTGTAATTGGAAATCCTTGGTGGCACTCAAGCTTGTTGACAGGATGGATGGAGTGGCATGAGAATAAAGGTACAACAAATCCCAAAGCTATAATAGAAATTAAAGGGAAATGATAGTCTATTTGGCATGGTTCATGCCTTGAAAGGAAAGATTTAAATGAATAAATAATGAACGCTTTCCACAATGATAAAAATATAAGGGATGATTTTGGAAAAGACAAATTGACGCGTGCAAGTGACGACAGTAAGATTGGGAATAAAATAAATTTAATTATTACTAAGAAGGGTGGCAGAGTTGTCAGATTTAATTATGATGGGATTTAGAAAGGTGATAATCTGCATTGTTTCAATTTCAAACATACAACTAAAATATTTGTGCTACTATCTTATCAAATGAATAACCAAAAGGTCACCATTAATATTGAGTTTTTTGAATTGTCAGTTTGCATTGTTGAGAACGAAGAAGGGCACATTCAAGAGTTTCTCCTCCTTTCAAAAAATAAATTATGTGAAGTGACTGACATGGGCGGCCCAAGGAAGCAGACGAAACCCAAAAAATATGATGCATTACGAAAAAATGTGGAGCTTTGGGGTCTATTCAAGAAAGTTGGTTTCACTCCTTATTTCACAACTATGGAAGGGTATAACGAGAAGTTGAGCTACAAGTTCGCCAATGCCTAGAAGGATGGTGAAGTCCAAATGGGTGGTCTCCATTTCAAGGTGGATGCGAAGCTTATTGCAAAGGCGACAGGTCTAGCCTACGAAGGAAAAAAAGTGGCAAAGGTAAGTAACAAAAAATACCAGGACTATATTCTAAATTTTTTTGAGGACAAGGAGAAGGCTGAGTGTTTCTAGAATGGCTATTCTAGGGTTTTAATCCCTCCCCCGCACCATAGTGTGTGTTTATTTTTCCTGAAGTATTTTACTTTGGAGGGTTGTTTCTAGTCTATGCATGGTTACCACTTCCCTATCCTTAACGATATTTGTCATCTCGAAAAGATAAATCTTCCTTTTTTTTAATTTTCTTCCCTAAGTCAAAGCCTTACCCATGGGGAAAATCTATCATTACACCAAGGCTTAATTAGAGCTATCTACAAATATGTGTTTGCTATGTCTCCTCAAAAGAATCTTCCCCTTAATTTGATAGAAAACTCTATCCCTAAGAGCTCTGTGAAAATATAACTCATATAGAGTCGCCCTCATACCTTTGCTGAAAAGCCCTTTAAAAAATCACCTAACCCTAAGGATCCATTATGGGCTGAAATCCTACAAGTCACTCCTAAAAAAAAGAGTGCTGCCTTCATCGACTCTGTTGAGAATAAAAAAGAGGAAGCTTCGTATCCAGGAATTGGGGGAGGAAGCCAACACTATCGCAATTCCTGATGACAATGAAAAGCATGAGTGCTCAACCCCAGTTGGTAGAATGTCTACTAGGCTTGCTTTGGCTACTTCTAAAGGGTCAGGCAATAGTAAAAAGTATAAGGATTCAAAGGAAAAATGTGCTTTTGGGTCACAAGAAAGTAAAGGAAAAAATATGGTGAAGGAAGATAGGGATTCCTCAACGAAGAAAATCCCAGATAGTTTGGGAGGAGATTCTATGGAGGAAAGTTCTGAGTCAAGGGAAGAGGAGGGTTCTAATAATGAGGAAGTGAAAGGGGATTTTCAGGAAGAGGAAATTCATGAGGCTAAAAAGGACAATGAGGGGATGGAGGAAAATGCTAATGCAATAAATGATCAAGAAGTTCTGGAAACAAAATACCATGAGGAAGAGAGGATTGATGAAGTTGATAATATAAAAATCAAGAGGATGGAGGAGAGATTAGAATGGCTGGAAAAGATGATGTAAGAGGAGGATAAGGAAAGCAAAATCTAGACTTTGGAAACAGCAGTGAAGAGCCTATGTAGGGTGGTGGATGTGGTTATGAAGAAGGCTATCATGGCTACGATCTTAGGTCAAGGAAAAATTAAAAAGCAGCAAACGAGAAAGTTGATGGATGAGATGGCTGACTTATTGGGCAAGATGGAGCTGAAAGAGAAAGTGGAAGACACTAACGATGACCTGTTGAAAGCCTGGTGTCTAATTGAGGATGCTTGATGCTTGGTCTCTGTTTTGCTTTTTGTTTTTCTTCTATGGTTTTTTTCTGGTGCTTCTCCTATTGATTGGCCTTTGGTCCCTGGACTATCAAACTTTTAGTTATATTTTTGTTATTAGTTCTTGTTTATGCATGGACATTATTTCTAGTATTATTTGGTATTAAAAGTTTAATGTTGGGATCTGAAGACAGACTATATGTATTTTTTTGATATCTCCGATAGAGCTGAAATGTTTCATTGTGAGGGAATTGGTTAAGTTTTTTGTTGAGGATGTTGGGGAAGCTTTTTTTGTCGACTTCCTTTTGAGGTTGTTTTGACTGGATGTTGTTCTCTTAATTGTTGTACTTTTATGTAAGGGTCAGGTCCCCTTCCATACTTAATAAATAAAAAAAATCTTTTATTTGAAGTTGCTTTATTAACAAGAGCAATTGTTATTACATGATGAGTTGCATTCTTATCCTTAGATCAAATTTTCTTACCTATAAAATCAATAACATTAGCAACACTAGATATGACTTGTTCTATTCGATCATCTTTCTTTTTTGGTTTTACAAAAATGCCTAAATTTTTCATCACTTTTCTCATTTTCGACATTCTCATCAATTGCATCATGAGTTGACATCGAAATACTAATTTATATCTATAAAAAGACATTTTATATATTCTCTAAGTGTGGAAAAATTTCAACTAAATACAATTAAATACACCTCTTAATGAAACATTGTATCAAGATTAATCATGAATTAAACTAATTTAAAACATTGAAAAGCCTGAAGACGTCTCATTGTCTCCTATCTCCAAAGATTTATCAAATTACAGAAGCTCTCAGATTTGTAAGCACCGTAACTGTTTAAAATACTTATCTAGAGAACAAAATGGATGCTAAATGCAATGATGTGATGATTAAGAATGATTTCTAGATGATTTGGAGTTACCGTAAACTATCTTGACATGAAACCTGCTAAATGGAAGCTACAGTAAAAAGAAACTATGATGCTACTGTGATATGAAATCCACTGATGCCATGATGCTATGATGATACTAAAATGCTAATGCTAATGCTTATGATTGCTTGGTTGCTTGAGTACTAATTCCTACAGAGTAAGTTTGCATAAATTGGGATTTCTCAGATGATTTTGATGCTTTAGAAGGCTGTATATATAGATTTTTGGCAACAGTTTTGCACAAGGGTAACACAACAGAGGCTGAGATTAAATCTGGAGATTTGAATGGTATGATATGAGAAGGTGGAGCTGATCATGGAGGATTGTTCCTCCCCATGAAAAAACCCGACAAGATGAGAGGAAAGATTTGAGGCAGAAGATTGAGAGGATTTCCTGCAGGTTTGTCCCCAAGGCTTTTCCCGTGAATGCCAGTTGCATTAATTAGATTTGAAAAATCTAATTTTATAGGTGAGTGAATAGGGGGATTTGATTTATGCATTTATTTAAATATTTTTGGTTTATTTAAATTCAACAAAAGGGGAATAAATAATTTAATAAAATAAACTATAGAAGTTTGTTTATTAAATTAAACAGAAGAAGAGAAGTATGATGTAATAATGAAATAATACCAACTATTGAAGTTGTATATTTAATTTAAGATAGAATTTAATGGATAAAGTATAAAAGAAATAATAATGATAATATTTAAATAAAACAAAGTATTTAATTTTGTTTATTTAAATAAGAGGAAATAAAGTGATAAAATAGTAGAATTATTAGTGAACTTAATATAAATAAATGTTTCTATTTATTTACTAAATAGATGAATTTAGGATTAATTAGTCAAATAAACCATATTTAATTAATTAGATTCTCTAGACCATTTTTAGGTGTCTACATTTTGCCCCTCTTTGAAGTGATGTGTTTATGCATTGCTTCAAAGAAAATTTTGTGCTGCTGCTGCTAGTATCAACGAGAAATTTTTCAGAATGCCCCATACATGTTTTCAAGTGATTGATGGATATAGGCCCCCTCGGGAGATAAATTAATGAATTTTTTTTTTTTTTGATTTTGTGGAATAGTTCAGAATATTTCAATTTTTTTATGATTTTCTGATGATTTAATATAGATTCGATGAAGATTTGATGATGAAATAATTTATCTCCCGATAATTGATGTAGAAAGTGGTCCTGGATGAATTTCAATTAATCTCCCCTTTAAAAAATTAAATCAATCCCGTAAAAAAATCCCTTTTCAAATAACCTATAAAAGATTGAAAAGGTCTATTTCAACTTCATT
The DNA here is from genome assembly GCA_007258455.2 of Sequoia sempervirens. Classification (NCBI taxonomy): domain Eukaryota; kingdom Viridiplantae; phylum Streptophyta; class Pinopsida; order Cupressales; family Cupressaceae; genus Sequoia; species Sequoia sempervirens. The sequence continues at coordinate 35,837 of VDFB02137097.1, read as the reverse complement.
TGTGCATTGTGACTTTTGAAAACTTGTGAGAGAGATTTTTGTGGTACATGGAGCAAGATGTCGATTCCATATCACACCCACCGTTTTGAGCGTGTTTGACGACATCAGTGGCCGATTGCGTTCGGACCTCCAGTATGTCCATTATTTTTCTTTGGTTTTCGTGCATTTCTCATTTTTGGTGTATTTTTCAATTTTTTTCAATTTTAACTCGTTTTAGCAGTTTTATTTTCTGTTGTAGCGCTTTTCAATCCCGTTGCAGCACTTTTAGGGTCTGTTCTAGCACTTTTAGACTTTTAGTGCTTCGAAAGTCTGTTTTAGTGCGTCTATAGGTTGGGGTATTGCTTTTCATAGTTTAGTGCTTTGGTTATCCATTGTAGTACTTCTAGAATATGTTTTAGTGCTTTTAGTTTTTTAGCGCTTTGATTGGATTTTGTGGCGCTTTAACTCCCTTTTTTAGCAATTTTATGAAAAATATTAGTGCGTTGACCAAATAAAATGGCACTTTTGATAAAATGGCGATTTATGTAATAGCGCTTTTATCTGATGAAATGGCGCATGTCTTTGTTTTAGTGCTTTTAATGTCCTTTTAAGCACATTTAAATTGAAGTGTTGTGAATTTCGTCAATTTGTTCTTGATGTTTGTGATTTCCTTTCATATCAGCTGTTGGTTTGATATGAATGATTTATCAGATCAAATAAATGATTTTTCAATCTCATGATAGGTGAGGTCTAATGTTTGTTTTGATGATAATTATCCTCATGATAGGTGAGGAATAATTAGAATTGACATACCTCATGATAAGCGAGGTTGATTTGATGTCTTGATGATGACCTCATGATAGGTGAGGTTGATTTGATGCATTTATGGTTGACCTCATGATAGGTGAGGTTTATTTGATGCATTTATGTTTGACCTCATGATAGGTGAGGTTGATTGATGTGTGCTCATGAGATTTGATTAGAATTCTCACCAAGAGCGGATGTGATTTGATATGGTATTTTGATGTTATTTGATGATTGACATAAATTTATTGACTTTGATGTTGTTTTGATAATAGGAGCGATTGGGGAACCTCTAGATTCAAGAGCGTTTCCCCTGGACCTTTGATCTCATTACTAGGTTAGCACAGCCTGAGGCGGCTATCATCACACGTTGTGGATTGTCTCCTCTTCTTTATATGCCCCATATTAGGATTAATCGGGGTTTGTTGACAACTTTATCCAAGAGGTCGCATAGCGAGCACAACACCTTTCACCTTCCTACTGGCGAGATGACAATCACTCTGGAGGATGTTTGGCAGATATTGCAGCTTTTGATTGTTGGAGATGTTGCCATATATGATTCAAGAGAGAAGGGTGGGACTGATGCTCTTCGTAGAGTGTTTCAGGATGATCATATTGTGGGAGAGTGGATTCCATGGCATGATATGGTTGATGCATACGCCACTTTGCCGATAGTACTTGTTGGTTTCATTGGCAGATTCCTTAGTCCTGATCGAAGGTCTAAGGGATTCTCAGTTGGCTAGGGCCGAGCTTCAGAGAGCATGGTTGTTCATGGCACCCGATTTGCTTGGGGCATGTGTTTGCTTGCCCTGTTGTATCATGATTTACATTCAGTTGTGTATCTTAGTGGTTGGAGTTTATCAACTGGCGTAATTTGCTTCAGGTATGGGCGTGGGATCACATAGTTATCACATGTCCAGTTCTAGTTGGACAGAGGCCACCTATGAGAGCTTATTTATTCAGATATGCTAGTCGGATTACCCAATCTAAACTGGGTAAGTTAGAGTATTGGAGGAGAGTCATTGACGACATAGAGTCTGTGACATGGCGTCCCTACCTAGATTGTGATCATTGGGATGATGGTGATGTTCAACTAGCATTTCTTTGTCAGTCGATGATCCTAATTGGTCATGCTCGTCGGGTTTTAGAGAGATTCTTCATCAGACATGTCTACAAATAGTATGGGATGGTACAGGGTATGCCTCAGGGTGTCGCTCACTATGCTCGTCAGGAGTCAGATACAACATATTGGGGGCCTTGTTTGTCATATGCGGCGGTAGTTCAGGAGTTTTAGGCTTTACAACCATTTGTGTGGGACATTCGACCAGATATTGTTGAGGCTCCTCTTACAGTAGATTATGCTGATTATTATGCTTTGCATCCATTTCCATGCCTTACCATTCTAGATGAGCCTGCCCCATTACCTATAGAGGAGGATGTTCCTGTCGTTTGTGGTCAAAGATGGAGGAGAGAGGATGTTGGAGGAGTTGAGGTAGAGGATTTTGGTGTGGTTGGTGAGGCAAATGTTGAGCCCGAGGTTGATGTTGGGGTAGAGGAGGATGTTGGTGGTGAGGAGGATTTTGGTGGTGAGAGCAACAGAGATCAGAGGAGTGAAGATGAGAGATTTGATAGTGGAGAGGTTGCAGTTGGGTCGGGACCTGCCATAGATTTTCCTGGTGAGACTATGCCTCGTTATCATAATCATTTACATATATTTAAAACATTTGCATCATCATTTCATCATTCATACATTTCAACATACATATATCTATATCATTCAATTATCCTTCAAATACATCACCATAACTCTTCCATTTATTATATCCTATTCACATATAATCCATCTATTTTGTTAGTAATATCCATCAATTTATTGGATCATGTATCATTCCACATTTTCATCCATATATTTACATTTACATCACATATAGTATATCATTTAAGCAAATCAATCCATAATGATAAATCCATATATATCATGTATCCATATAAGATGCATCCATACATTACCGTTAGTTGCATCATAGATAGAACAACATCATATCAAAGCATACCTCATGACAATAAAACCATCTCATAAAATATAGAACATCAAAAGAAAATGAATCAATCGGAGAATCATATAAAACACATAATGGACCATAGAATCTACTGCATCTCATATATATATAAATCACGATGTCAAGTATACAAAGATGTCTAAAATGAAGAGAGATAAAACATCAATAATGGTTTTATATCAAAATAATCAAAGTACATCATAGAAAAAATCATGTTCTGCTGGCTCCAGATGTTGTAGGCATAGCAAGATCAAGACCCCTACCACCAGAGGAACCATGATCTCTGGGATATCTCGGTAGAGGCTAGGTAACACCTGCACTGATAGTCCTAGATCGCGACCTAGTAGAATGAGACCTCACATAGCTCACTCTCTACTTAGAAGGCACTACGTCATAATACCTCGCTCTATAAAACTCAATCTCACCAATGCGAGCGACCTCTAGCATGTAATCTGCCAAGGAGGTACCATCTTCCAGTCTCTATAATCTATTGGCAGAAGCGTGAGAACCCGCTACTACAAACCTGGCTGCATCTCTCTCAGTTGTGAATGAGGTAACCTTAGCCTGAGCTATCTCGGCTATCTGTCTCGCCGCATCCCTCTTAGCTGTCATTGTGGTTATCTGTGAATGAGATTTGACTAATTGAGCCTGTATAGCTGAAAGAGTCTCTCCATTCAACTCAGCCTCTACCTGCATCTAAGCCTGAGTCTTCTTTAGTAAACCCTGAGTTTGAAGAAGCTGCTCTTGAACAGTCTCTAATTGCACCTGAAGATTTGCTATCTGCAGCCGCTGTGAAACATCTCCCACAGCCTACCTCTTATGAGGCATAGTCTCACCAGGAAAATCTAAGGCATGGCCCGACCCAACTGCAACCTTTCCACTATCAAATCTCTCATCTCTGCTGCTCTCATCTCCACTGCTCTTGCCACCAACATCCTCCTCACCACCAACATCCTTCTCTACCCCAACATCAACCTCAGGCTCAACATCTGCCTCACAAACCACACCAACATCCTCTGCCTCAACTCCTCCAACATCCTCTCTCCTGTGTCTCCGACCACGAGGGACAGGAATATCCTCCTCTTCAGGTAATGGGGCAGGATCGTCTGTAATAGTAAGGCGTGGAATGGATGCAAAGCACAATACTCAACATAATCTTCTATAAGAGGAGCCTCGACAATATCTGGCCGAATGTCCCACACAAATGGTTGTAAAGCCTGCAACTCCTGAACTACCATAACATATGACAAACAAGGCCCCCAATCTACTATATCCGACTGCCGATAAGCATAGTGTGTGACACCCTTAGGCATACCCTATACCATCGCATACTATCTGTAGACACATCTGATCAAGAATCTCTCTAAAACCCGACAAGCATGACCAATCGGGATCATCAACTAACAAAGAAATGGTAGCTGAACATCATCATCATCATCCCAATGATCATAATCTAGGTAGGGACACCATGTCATAGAATCTATGTCTTCAATGACTCTCCTCCAATACTATAACTTACCCAATTTAGATTGGGTAAGCCGAACAACATATCTAAATACATAAGCTCTCATAGGTGGCCTCTGTCCAACTGGAACTAGACGTGTAACAACTATGTGCTCCCACGCCCATACTTGAAGCAAAGTAACACTGACAGATAAACTCCGACCACTGAGATACACAACTAAATGTAAATCATGATATAACTGGGCAAGCAAACACATGCCCCAAGCAAATCGGGTGCCATGAACAACCATGCTCTCCAAAACTCAGCCCCAACCAATTGAGAATCCCTTAGATCTGCAATCAGGATTAAGGAATCCGCTAATGAAACCAACAAGTACTGTTGGAAAAGTGGCGTATGCATCAACCATATCACACCATGGAATCCACTCTCCTGCAATACGATCATCCTGAAACACTCTATGAAGAGCATCGGTCCCACCCTGCTCTCTCGAATCATATTAGGAAACATCTCCAACAATTGGAAGTTGTAATATCTACCAAACATCCTCCGAGGTGTCTGTCATCTCGCCAGCAGGAAGGTGAAAGGTGTTGTGCTTGCTGTGTAACCTCTCAGCTAAAGCTTTCAACAAACCCTGATTAATCCTAATATGGGGCATATAAAGAAGAGGAGACAATCCACAACATGTGATGATAGCCGTCTCAGGCTGTGCCAACCTAAGAATGAGATCAAAGGTCCACGGGAAACGCTCTCGAATCTGGAGGTTCCCCAATCACTCCTATTATCAAAAAGAGATCAAGGTCAATAAATTTATGTCAATCATCAAATAAAATCAAAATACCATATCAAATCACATCCGCTCTTGGTGAGAATTCTAATCAAATCTCATGAGTACACATCAATCAACCTCACCTATCATGAGGTCAACCATAAATGCATCAAATCAACCTCAGCTATCATGAGGTCATCATCAAGACATCAAATCAACCTCGCTACAAAATCCAATCAAAGTGCTAAAACATATTGTGGAAGAGCTACAATGGCTAACCGAAGTGCTAAACTATGAAAAGCGATACCCTAACCTATAGACGCGCTAAAACAGACCTTGGAAGCGCTAAAAGTCTAAAAGCACTGGAATAGACTCTAAAAGCACTACAACGGGATTGAAAATCATTACAATGGAAAATAAAAGCGCTAAAACGAGTTAAAATTGAAAAAATCCGAAAAATACACCAAAAATGAGAAATGCACGAAAACCAAAGAAAAATAATGGACATACCGGAGGTCCGAATTCGGCCGACCGTTGATGTCGTCGAACACGCTCAAAATGGTGGGTGTGATATGGAATCGACATCTTGCTCCACGTACCACAAAAATATCTCTCACAAGTTTTCAAAAGTCACAATGCACAAATGAAGTTGAAAAAGACCTTTTTAACCTTTTATAGGTTATTTGAAAAAGGATTTTTTTAATGGGATTGATTTAATTTTTTAAAGGGGAGATTAATTGAAATTCATCCAGGACCACTTTCTACATCAATTATCGGGAGATAAATTATTTCATCATCAAATCTTCATCGAATCTATATTAAATCATCAAAAAATCATTAAAAAATTGAAATATTATGAAAAATTCAAAAATATCCAAAAAAAATAAAAAATTCATTAATTTATCTCCCGAGGGGGGATATATCCATCAATCACCTGAAAACATGTCTGGGGCATTATGAAAAATTTCTTGGTTGATACTAGCAGCAACAACACAAAATTTTCTTTGAAGCAATGCGTAAACACAACACTTCAAAGAGGGGCAAAATGTAGACACCTAAAAATGGTCTGGAGAATTTAATTAATTAAATACGACTTATTTGATTAATTAATCTTAATTCATCTACTTAGTAAATAAATAGGAATATTTATTTATATTAAGCTCACTATTAATTTTTCTATCTCATCACATTTCTTAATTAAATAAAGATATCCTAAAATCTTTTATTTAATTATCATATTCCTTCTATTTTAATTTAATAAACTTCTATAGTTTGTTTTATTAAATTATTTATCTCTCTTTTTGCTAATTTGAATCAATCATAAAATATTCAAATAAATGCATAAATCAAATCCCTCTATTCACTCACCAATAAAATTAGATTTTTCAAATCTAATTAATGCAACTGGCATTCATGGGAAAAGCCTCGGGGACAAAGCTGCAGGCAATCCTCTCAATCTTCTGCCTCAAATCTTTCCTCTCATCTTGCTTGGTGTTTTCATGGGGAGGAACAATCCTCCATGATCAGCTCCACCTTCTCATTTTGTACCATTCAAAATCTCTAGATTTAATCTCAGCCTCTGTTGTGTTACCCCTGTGCAAAACTGTTGCCAAAAATCTATACATACAGCCTTCTAAAGCATCAAAATCATCCGAGAATTATCATCTTTTATGCAAACTTACTCTGCAAGAATTAGTACTCAAGCAACCAAGCAATCATAAGCATCAACATTAGCATTTTAGTATCATCATAGCATTATGGCATTAGTAGATTTCATATCATGAAAACATCATAGTTTCTTTTTACTGTAGCTTCCATTTAGCAGGTTTCATGTCAGAATAGTTTACAGTAGTGTCATATCACTTAGAAATCATTAGCAATAATCACATCATTCCATTTAGCATCCATTTTGTTCTCTAGATAGGCATTTTAAATAGTTATGGTGCTTACAAATCTGAGAGCTTCTGTGATTTGATAAATCTTTGGAGATAGGAGACAATGAGACACTTTCAAGCTTTTTTCTGTTTTTAAATTAGTTTAATTCATGTTTAATCTTGATACAATGTTTCATTAAGAGGTGTATTTAATTGTATTTAGTTTACATTTTTCCACACTTACATTCTAGCGCCCACCGTTTGGTCGTACCCCATGTTTTTAACAAGTTTTTCTGGAAAGTTTTCATACATGTATGTGGCGTAATCTGTTTCAGCGTGATCGAAAGATTCTATAGCGCTTCCGAGGAAAATTATAGTGCCTCCGAACTCTGTTTTAGTGCTTCCAAAGAAAAGTATAGTGCTTTGAAAGATTGTTTTAGTGTTTCTGATAAATTTTGTAGCGCTTCTGACCTCTGTTTTAGCGCTTCTGGATGTTTTAGTGCTTCTAATAAATTTTGTAGCGCTTCTGACCTTTGTTTTAGCGCTTCTGGTTGTTTTGTAGCATTTCTGACCTCTGTTTAAGCACTTCTGATAAATTATGTAGCGCTTCTATAGTCTGTTTTAGCGCTTTGATAGTCAATCTTAAAATGGCCATATCTTGGTCATACGAAGGTCTTTTTCGAAACTTTTTTTTTGAAATGGGGTAGAATTTCATAAGCTATGAAATGGTGTAGGTATTTATCACTTTTTGTAGAGTTAAAATTTTCAATTTTCAATTTAAAGTCAAATCACATTGTAACTTATTCTAAGCTTTAGGGTTTTTATGCTTAATCATTCATCTAACCCTTATATCTTCTTATTTATTGATCTCATCTAACATTTTTGAGCATTTATTGCAGGTTCTAAGAATAAAATGGAGCATTGAAGTGAAATAAAGCATTTGATATCGATTGTAATAGTGTTTTCAAACACTTTTGGGAAAATAACCCATCATATGTTATTTTTCATTCATGCTTTAGGACCAACTAGCATTGCTTTGGGCTTAAAATTAACCATCTACACAAGATTTGTGAAAGTTGGTTAAAAAGAACATTAGAAATTCACTAGTTTTTGGATTTGGACTTAAAATGAATTAATCTAGGATAGACACTTCTTCAGTTTGTTTTAAAATGAATCAATCCTAGGATAGTCACATTTTTCTTTGGATTAAAAATTTACCAATCTAGGGTAGTCGCCAAAATTTTCAATTTGGGATTTAAAAATGAAAACCATGTCTTTTTGTGAAGTAATATCTTCACTGTGAAACAACATCTTCACATAGATTAGAATTTTTTTTGTTTGGGCTCTAAAATTTGAACAAGTGGTTTCTATATTTGAATGGTTGATAGACATATGATCTCCCCTTAACTAGGTGATCCAAAAATATAGACTCATCCTTTTTATGCATTCTTCAAGTTTTATTACATCCTTTAGAAGGCTTGCCATAGTGGGAAAAAGTACTCACCCTACGGGAACAACCTAAGTGGGTTCAAACCAAAGCCAGGTTTTTCCACCCCACTATAAAATTTAAAGAAAATATGGGGAAACCCACTTTTCCTGGAAGTGTGCAAGATAACCATCCCTAACATCTTTTTTCTAAAGGTTGGGAGGTCTCCTGAGGGAGTCTATTATTTCCGATCTGAACGAAAACCCTTTCTAAGAACCTAGTGTAGTATCCAGTCAAGCCAGTAACCAGACATTGTAATACTTGCAGTGCAAGGGGAGGGAAGAATCTGCCCCCAAGACTGATAGGGTAGCATTGGGTGGAACACTCATTGTCCCATGCTCTGGGTCCTTGTTCTCAAGAACTCCTAGGTGACTATCCCACCTTAACCTTTAGTTCCTATCTCAGGTATAGGTACCCCTGGTCCTAATGGCCAACCCCACTATCATCACTGTTCCATTCTACCAAGCCAATCTTGGTGCCTTGCCACTATCTCACCCTTGACCCTTACTCTTCCCTAAAGGCCAGTTACTCCCAACATTCAGTTAGGTTCTTGCAAGGGTGTAGAGATGTAGCAAAAAGCTTCATAGCAACCTATTAGGGTTATTGATCAATCACTAGACTCCAATTCTCCATCGCTTCCACCAAACCCTCTCCTAGGGTTAGAAAAGGCTACAAGCCCTAGAACCCCAACTAGGCCTCCTAACCCGAGAAAAATGGAGAGTGTGCCCAAATTATCCATATGAATCCAAATATTTTCTTTGGATTCATGGTACCCTTTCCCACACCTTGAATATTTTTTGGGTTTGGAGCCTCCACTATCCATACACTGCTCCAACCCTTAACTTAGAAAATTTAGGCTTGTTTTAAGCCAATTTCTGACCTCCTTGAGATCAGTTAGTTTGTTTGCCACTTCCCAGTCTGTGTTAAGCCTCCTTGTTACCAAGCCTCTGCAAGGAAATCCACATCCTCTCCACATCGTGGTTCACCAGGAGATTGGCACCCCTGCAACCTTAGTGCTTTGCACTCTTTGACTGTCCTAGCCAGGCACTGCCAAGCTCGCCTAGGAACAATCTTTTGCCATGGATTCTTGACTCCTAAGGACTCCTACCTCTACCTTATGTACAAACATGGAGTCTAGCCTCTTTTTCCAAGAACCCATACACCAGGTACAGGGGAAACACGGTCTAGAGCTCCATCTTTGTCGGTCTGACAGTCAGAACAAAAATTGCAAGAAATGAACTAACCTAACAAAAACAAATGCTTGAACTGATGCAACAAGCTAACTACTGAACTAAGCAATGCCTAAAAAGGAATTACGCTACCTACTCTACTCTCAACATCTGATCAAAGCATCAATGCATAAATCCAAAACCATAAACCAGAAGATGTTCTTCAATATCACAGTCTTAATTGCACTCGATGAAATTATTACAAATCAAAAACCAACCAACCTTTCTCTCAGCTCAAGCAACTCCTTATAACTCCTCTCCAAGGTAGTTACCAATCCCTTGGGTTGGACATTTCCATAATAAAGTGGCAAAAGGTGCAAAATGTCCCATTTTGCCACCTTTGCCAATTATTGCTAACTCCTAAACAACTAAGAAACATGAGTTACAAACTGCCTCCTGATCACTCCTAATCAAGACAAGAAAACACTCTAACTCAAATTCCAATGGTCAACATGACCTTCTTAGAAAAGCATTTACACTAAATTTATCCTAGACTACCCATAGCCTAGTGTTTCCTAGGTGCTCTTGCACCAAAGACACTCACCATATAATTGCCAAGGACCGTTTGCTTAGGGGATTGAGAAATCTAACCTTGAGTACACACTTGGAAAAGACAAAAACACAGACACCCTCTAGGGGTGATGACTGTGTGAGTCGACAAAATTTTATGTTGTGGGCTGTTGAGTATAATGATGATTAGGTAAGGATTTATTGCTAATGTCCTTGAAGATCTCCTTACTGTTCTGATCCACATCATTGACTGACCCCTTGTACTTGATCAAGTTAGCTATATTGAAAACTAGTGAGATTCCTAAACTGATAGGTAACTCTAACTTGTATGCATTTTTACCATACTTGGCTAATATCTTGCATGGTCCTACTCTTTTCATTTGAAACTTGGTGTAAATTCCCTTCTGCAACCTTGACTTGTTAAGGTGGACCATGACACAGTCTCCTACTGCAAATTGCACATCCTTCCTTGACAAATCTACCTTCTCCTTCAACTTTTGTGTAGCCTCGGTGACTGTCTTCTTCACCTGCTCTTGAATCTCTTTCATGGTTTGACTGAAGTCCTCTACATGTCCACTTCTATGTTCCATAGCTCCAAGATCTCTGAGCTCACATATGCCTCTTGGGTGCATCCCATACACAAATTCAAAAGGGCTCCTCCTTGTTGTTCTGTTCACACTGTCATTGTATGCATACTCAGCCTGTGAGATAACCACGTCCCTTGTCTGTCCATACTCCTTAGTTAGGAATCTTAGAAGGTTACCTAACACTCTATTAACCACCTCTATTTTCCCATCGGTCTAAGGATGGTAAGCTGATCCAAATGACAGGTTGGTACCCAATCTACTCCATAGAGTCTTCCAAAAGTGACTCATGAACTTCACATCCCTGTTTGAAACAATGCTCAAAGGAAATCCATGGATCCTTACAACTTCCTTGAAGAAGAGATGAGCTATGTAACTAGCATCATGAGTAGTTTTGCAAGGGATAAAATGACTCATTTTGCTAAATCTATCCACTACTACATAGACACTGTCAAAACCAGTCTTGGTCTTAGGAAGGCCTACCACAAAATCCATGCTTACACACTCCCATGGTCTATTAGGATTGGGTAGGGGTTGATATAGACCAGCATTACTAGCTCCTCCCTTAGCTTTCATACACACCACACATTGCTCCACATATTTTCTGACATCTCTTGCCAACTTAGGCCAATAGTAGAATCTTTGCATTAGTTCTAAAGTCTTGTTGATGCCAAAGTTTCCACTAAGACTTCCATTATGCTTTTCCTGAATGAGATTTTCCCTCATTGACCCTCTTGGAACACATAACTGATTTCCTTTAAATAATAACCCACTTTGCAATGTATACTCAAAGTATTGGCTATGAAAATTATTCTCAAAGTCTAAACATACCTTGTAGACCTCTGAAAAGTCTTCATCTTCCCCATAGAGATCCTTGAAACTCTCTATGCCAATGCTCTTGATCTATATCTCTTGCACTATCAACAATCTCCTGCTTAGTGCATCTGCCACCTTGTTCAACTAGCCCTTCTTATTCTTAATGGTAAAAGTAAAATCTTGGATGTATTCCATCCATTTCAAATGCCTATTACTCAACTTCTCTTGAGTGTTGATATAGCTAAGTGCCTGATTGTCAGTAAAAACTACAAACTCCTTGGGTAGAAGGTAATGCCTCCACTTCCTAAGTGACTGAACCAAAGCATAAAGTTCTAAGTCATAGGTTAAATACTTCGTCTTTGCTTCATTGAGCTTCTCACTAAAGAAGGCTATAGGCCTGCCTTCTTGACTTAACACTCCTCCTACTGCAACTCCACTAGCATCACATTCCATGGTGAACAACTTGTCAAAGCTAGGTAACAAGAGAATAGGTTGAGTTGCCACTTCTTGTTTTAGTTTCTCAAACCCTTTCTCAGCTTCTTGAGTCCACACAAACTTAGTTTTTAAACCACCCTTGATTGTATCTAGGACTAGTGCACATATACCAATAAAGTTCCTTATGAATTTTCTGTAGAACTGAGCCAATCCATGGAAACTTCTTACCTCAGTCCCTGTGGTTGGTGTAGGCCAGTTTAGGATAGCTTCCACCTTACTTGGATCCATCTTTAATGATCCTTTGGACACTACAAAACCCAAATATACAAGCTCTTGCTTAAAGAACTCACACTTCTCTAGATTGATTGACAACTTCTCCTCTTGCAACCTTCTAAGAACCAACTCCACATGTTTTAAATGCTCTTCTACTGTCTTGTTGAATATGAGGATGTCATCAAAGTATACCACCACAAATATCCTTGTAAAGTCTTTAAGCACTTCATTCATGAGTCTCATGAATGTGCTAGGGGCATTAGAGAGGCCAAATGGCATAACTCTCTACTCATACAACCCACCATTTGTCTTAAAGGCTTTTTTCCACTCATCTCCATCCTTGATTCTGATATGATGGTATCCACTCTTGAGATCCAACTTGGTGAAGTATTGAGCTCCTCCAAGACAATCCATTAAATCTTCAATCCTAGGGATAAGGAATCTATATCTGATTTTAATTGTATTTATAGCTCTAGAGTCAGTACAAATTCTCCACTTACCACCTTTCTTGGATGCTAAAACCACTGGTACTGCACATGGGCTGATGCTCTTCCTAATCAAGCCTTGATCCAATAACTCCTGCACTTGTCTAGCTACCTCTAGATTCTGATCTGGTGTAAGCTTGTATGCTACTTTGTTTGGCAATGAAGCCCCTGGTATGAAGTCAATCTGATGACTGATGGCTCTTTGTGGAGGTAAGGTTGCTGGTGTTCCATCACTCACTATGTCCTTATACTTCTCAAGCAACTTCTGGACTGCTCCGGGTATGACTTTTTTCTCAGCCTTGTCTTCTTCTTTAGGTTGTAACATAACCACATATCCTTCACCCCCTTGATGTAGGTTGTTAAGGAACTCCTTCCCACTACTCAACATGAAACTTGGTGTGTTTGACTGTCCCTCTTCTTCTTCTTCTGACAATGAATGCAACTTGAAAGTCTTCCCATCCTTCTCAAAGGAAATGCTATTCTCTTTCCCATCATACAGGGCACTTCTATCGTACTGCCATGGTCTACCCAATAGTAGATGGCATGCATCCATGGGTAAAACATCACAAACTAACTTATCCTTATACCCTCCAATGGAAAACTCCACCGTTACTTGCTCATTCACTAGAACACTCTGCCCTCTGTTGAGCCATGTTACCTTGTAGGGGTTAGTGTGGGGTACCTTTTTCATTTTCAGTTTCATTACTACTTCTTCTGAGATGATATTGTCTATTGAACCTAAATCTACAATGACCTTGCATACTTTACCAAGTATCTTGCACTTCACTCTAAATAGAGCTCTTCTTTGTTTTGGTTCTTCCTTGACCGGTTGTCTGATCAAAACTCTACTGAACATCAGATTCTCCCCCACTTTTGATTCAATGTGATTGACCTCTACCGATTTGACACTCATGGTGTCCTCTTGTGCATATGCCACTCTCTTCTCAATATTTGATGAAGATGCTTTCTCCGGGCACCTATAAGCAGGATGTCCAACTTGAGCACAATGGTAGCATTTCATGTTTGCAAAGTATGAATTTCTCCTGCCTGCTCCTCTTCCTCTAGTGGATCCTCCTTGAGAACCTCCACCTTTGTTATACCCTCCTCTAGAAGGTGTTTGATTGCCATGATCTGTGGATTTAAACTCTCCTTGGTTTCTTTGGTCATTGCCTCTACCTTGGTAGCCACCTCGCTGTCCTCTTTGATCTCTTTGATCTCTGCCTTTGCCTCTGCCCTTAGAAGCTTGGTCTTGCTTCCTCTTGTTTCTTTCCTCAATCTTGATTATACACCCATATCACCACATACTTGGTTATACACCTAAGTGTCCTAGTCCATCAAACCTACCATCTATCTTAGGTCGTTATCCTAGTCTACCAAACATTCCATCTATCCTAGGTCTTCATCCTAGTCCATCAAACCTTCCCTCTATCCTAGGTCCATATCCTATTTCTCAAGAACAACAAAGGCACACATCCTTGATGCCCTTTCAAAATTATACCCACATTAACTCATCCATAATACCTTCATATCATTCACCTCAATCCACCCCTCCCTTTGTTCTTGGAAGCAATTTTGGTGCCAAATATCAAAAGCTTCTATATCAAAATCCACATGTATCAAAGGATCAACATGTCTCCTCGAAGAGACATGCAAAAATAAAAGAAAATTTGATCCAAAATGAAAAGAAAAATATGAAAGGACACAAAGGCCCATCAAAGCAAAAAGACAATTTTCAAAGACCAAAAAGGTCCATAAATCAAAAAGAAAAATTTCAAAGGTCACAAAGGCCCACAAAGAAAAAATCAAAGTCAAAAGTCATGTGGATTCCTAAAAGTCTCATAGAAGCAATAAAATCTAAATTGGCATCCAAATTTGGTAATCCAAAAGCTTCCTCCAATTTTCCATCTAATAACCTATCACCTTCTAAATCTATTTTTCCTCCATCACTCCACCACCCTTCAAGGTGTGTGCACACGTTGATCTTTCCATCCTTCCCATCTATCCATCAACAGGCCTTCCAACCTCCTATCGATTATCCAACATTCATCCTCCATCATTCTCCTTTAAACCAAACCTTTGCCTAAGTCCTTAGATTCTTTCATCATATCATTAATCTGCCAACATCTAGGAGTCTAATTCCCATTTCCATGGTTTATTACAGGGATATTTGGTTGTGAAACTTGATGCTTAAGTCCTTCCTCCATATCCCTATCATCTATATCATATCTTCCATATTCCTTTTGCACTCTACACTTAGGGACAATTTTCATCCATCTTATCATTCATGGTCATTATCCTATCTATGCTCATTCCTTACATTTCCACCTTTGATCTTGACAAGGTTAAGGATCTTCTTGAACATCATATATCTTATCTTATACACTTTATCGATATCTTCCATACCATATCTTTCATCTTATCCATATTCCATCCTTCTTACTAAATACATCCTTTCTTCCTTTCCTCGGTCTTGATGAGGAATAGGGGAAAAATACTTGGGCCTTGTGTTTGTATCTTATCTAGTTGATCTTGATCATCACCATTCATTATCTTTATCCTTGCTTTCTTCCATTCCATATCTCCCAGCTCATCAAAATCCATGTCATCGTGTCCCTTTGAAACCTTGAATCTTATCATGCAAATCATATTTGAGCCTAGCTACAAAACATTATCCAATCCTCATATCTTTTTTCAATCAATCATAAAAAATCATCAATCTTATCGTAATTAGGGGAATCAGTGATCCTAAGTACTTATCATCATCATACCTTATGGAATCAATCATTCATGGCATCTTAATCAATCAACCATTATCATCTTTTGACAAGAGATATGTTGCTTCTGTGACATGTTTTGCAGTGAATCTTTCATTTTTATCTATCATTTATCCATGGTTTCATTACCCCTATTGTGGGGCATTCTGTTCCTTCAATCGGTCATATAATATCATTCCATAATAGAAAAATACAAAAAGAAAATAAATAAAAAAGAAAAAAAGAAAAAAATCAACAAAGAATGAAAAAGTGCAATAAAAACATATAGTGAAAACCTAGAAACAGGCGCTATTTGTGATTTGAATCAACTCTCCTATCTATTTGGACATATGTCATGGTCGTTACTTCCACCATCATTTTACATCTATTATCATATCATATCACGTGGTCATGTCTCACCCTAGCTTCGGGGAAACATCTAAAAAACATTAGGGGGCAACATAAACATGGAGCTTACTCAAATGGAAAAACAACGGTTGGACAAAAGCAACAAAAAAAAGGATCAAAACACAACCCAACATGGCATATCAATCACCATCGAAAATGCATCAAACATCCATATCACAACAGAAAATCCAAAAAACAAGTGAAAAAGTTGGTCTAAAAAAGCCAAAAACATGAGTCTGTGTTAGTCGAACTACGTGGTCTCTACATGTATAACGTAGGCAAGGCTAATATTTGATCATCCCCCGAGGCCCCTAGGATAGGTCTTTAGGTTAGTTTGATCCAAAATCTCAAAAACACAAAACATCATAAAATCAAGATGGATGATCTAATCTGAATAATGATTGAATACTATAAGCAAATGAAAGATATGTTGTACTTTTGATCATTATTATCATTTCTTTGGAGCAACTCAATGATGTATTGAACTAGAGAAGCCAGGAAGAAGAAATGGTATTTTTCTTTGTCTGTTGTTTATGAATTAATTATAATTACTGTGTTAATCATTGTGGGAAGTACTCTACAAAGTATCATGGATGGCATTCCAATTCACATAGGAAAGTGGTTAATTCTTGTCTGTTTTATGCAAGAAATGCTCAGGTCATCTCGGTTTAATAATACCTCGATACTTGTGTTCTCTTGCAATAAAAAAAATCATGAAAGTAGTACTCAGGTCATCATCGATTTACATTATACCATTGATGCTTGTACTCACTTTAAACATTTTAAAGCTCTATGATGATAGAAAGCACAATAAAAGTACTGTTAAGATGCTAATGTTTGCATATGTAGATTTGCATGGTTAAATTAGATTGCATTCATATTACTTTTGCATCTGCATTATAGATTTTCCACACAATTGATGATATCTATATCAGCCTGCACCAGATGTTGAATCATGTCCCACATCTTTGGGAAGAACTCTAAAATCCTCCTATGATCATAACATATTGCAAATCAACAATATTATCAATCAATCAAAAATCAATCAGCCTATCAATCTATTCGGCTCCCGTGATACTTTGATCAAATCTCGTGAGCGACTATCATTGAACCTCACCTATCATGAGGTCAATCAATCATCAACCTTGTTGTACAGTTTTGTACACACACCCCACTTGGAGTAGGGACCCTCTTTTTTGTGATGAATTTTGACCCTTGGTTTTATTGGACTTGTCTTTTTGAGGTCTTGAGATGTTGGTCTTGCTGCCTTGGATCTTACCTTGAGGCTTGAATTGGTTAAAGTTGGGTTTTAGTGAAAATCTGGGTTTTGGTCTGAATCCGGGATTTTTCAGCTCTGGCAGATTCTCCCGGGCCCTGGTTCACTGTCCGTTTACTGCTGAAATTGCCGAATCCGGGTTTTTGCTTGACTCTGGGATTTTCCGGTACTAGCGGATTTTCCCGGACTGCGTTAAAATCCTGGTTCCTGCCAAATCTGTGGAATTCGTGTCTATCTGGATTTTTTGTGTGTCTTGGTTTTTTCCAAAGTTCCGTCCTGGGCTTGGGTTTTCGGTTTTTTCAGATATGTCTTGTCGCTCATTAATGCTCGAAGTACCTTTGCTTAGATGCAAGTATGAAGGGATTTAAGGTCTTTTAAGCATCATTTGAGTTCATTATTTACTTGTTTTCTGCTTTGGCGACTGAGTTCATTCTTCATTTGGGCTTTGATCGTTGATTTTGAGCTGCCTGTGAGATTTGGTCGAGTGCTGATCAAGGTTTTTCGCTGCTAGGGCACATTTGTTTTGTAGTCGCCTCATCCGTATTGATCCATGGTAAGTCATCTTTGACCCTTCCCTTTGTCTACATCATGATTGAATCTTTCTACGTCGATTGGTAGCCATTTTAGGTCGGCCTTTGCTTGACTATGATTTTGTATTAATCGAGCTAGGGTTTGACCTTGCCCTTCACAAGATTTCATCACTCGCACTATGCGCACCCTTGTTTTCCAAATTGGTATTGGATTGATGAGTGTGGATGGTGTTATGGGTCAGATTTTTCCCCCAAGTGTGTGGTTTGTTATATTCGGTGAGGTTAGGGTTTTCGGTGTTTTGCCCAGATCTTGTTAGGCTCGATGAAATTGTTGCGATTTGCATATCTTGCATCTAGGTTAAAAAAACCCCTCCCTTGGGAAGCCTCAGAGTGCTTTAGATTGGTTTTCGTAGATGGTATTTCAAACCCTGAGCTTATCCTGGTTTTTATGGTGAAGGTTCAGTTGTCAAAACTAGGGCATCATTATCTCGCTCTGAGGATTAGTCATTTGAAGGCTTTTGGAATTCGAATTTGTGTGTAATTGAGGTTTTGCTTATTGGCATCGATTTTGAGACCATTTGAATCCCAATTAGCAAGGTGTTACATGATCATTCAGTCGATGGTTCGCGTGTTGGTATTTGTCGGATTTCTGAGGGGTCCGTAGAATTCCTGAGCGCCTAGATTTTCCCGATATCTGTCAAGTCCGCGGAGTGTAGAGAATTCTGGAGTATTTAAACTGTCCGCAGAAATCTGCCCTGTCTGAACTTTTCCGGTTTTCCTGCTTGGTATCATTCTTTTCAATTTTCGAGGATAGGACTAATGAGGTAAAGTGCTAAATGATGATTTCTTGCTGCTAATGGATGGATTTCATGATAGTCTTATAATCTTCTGTCTGTACTAATGATTAATTTGACGAGTGGTGTCTTGGCAGCAGGAATCCGTCTGGGTCGGATTTCTCTGAAATTCTGCCCCGACTGGATTTTTCTGGATTTTCAAATATTGATGATTTGTGATGGATCTTTATTGCTTTATATGATTTTATGCTAACCTTTGGATTGAAATATGTATGATAATTGAATACTCATGACATTCTTTTGTGAATGCAGGCTGAATCCAGCAAGGCTGCTGCTGGAAAATCCAAAGGTGAAACGGAGGGGTCCTCCATTTCAGAGACAGAAAGATTAAGGTTGGATACCAAGAGTCAGCTGCCAGAAAGCAAGATATCTTCGGTGTGGTCTAAGGTATCAGACACCAATGTTGGAGCATGGCGATACGAGGAGTTTAAAGAGAGAATAGCTCAGAAGGATCTGTCAATCCTAAGACAAGGAATGATGAAGTCTGGGCTTGTTCATGTGGCAGGGTTCCCTCCTGCAATCCAATGCTATGAGTTAATACTTGAGTGTGCCCGACAGTATGATTTTGACACACAGAGGGTTGTCAGCACTGAGGGGACGGTCTTGGAAAATTTCAACCCCATTTCTATTGCCCAGGCCTTTGACATGCCAGATTTTCCTTCTGTGTGCGCCTTAAACATGAACTTGGCTAAAACATATTATGAGAATGAGCCCATTAAAGCTCAATAGATGATCAATTCTTGGTTGGAGAAGCCAAAGTCGCACCACTCCAAACTGCCCAAGCAATTGCACAGAGTTAAATTCAGATCAGATATTTATGATGTGATCACATTCTTGAGCAGGGTAGCTGGTTTGAAGAGTGCTGGGGTATTGGAAAGCTGGATGGTCCATGTGATTAACAAGATTGAGCAGGGTACCAATTACCATTGTGCAAGACTTATTAGTACTGTGATTGATAAACAGCTGAGGAACGTCCTGGAAACCAAGAAATTCACCATGTCCTCTTATGTGATGTATGTATTAGCTAGATTCTACCCATACAGGGGTTTGAATCCACAGGGAACATTTGGGCAGGATGTAATTTATAATATTTACCCAGAGTTGCACCTAGGACACAAGGATTATAGAAGAGCCAATGATGCATTAACAATGCATATCACTAGGTTGCTTCAGAATGCGGAGCATGTGAGATTGTCGGATGGAGCAAAGGAGTTGATAAAGAAATACGGAGCCTGGTTCATTCAGTTTCCTAGTTTCTCTTACATTAGAGTCGACGGATGCCCAGTTGCTCCATACAGGTTACCCAGGTACCCTACTGATCATATTGTGGTATTGGAAGTTGTGAGGCAGATATGTGAATTTGATGCAATTGTCAAAAGGGCAAAGCATAAAATAGGTTTTGGTGGGGATTTCCCTCTTGGAATTGGCATAGCAGAGGTTTTCCCTTCCATCCAATCGGCACATGCGGCTAGGGACAAATTGGTAGCTCATGGTTTCTCCTTCCATTCTAAGAGGACAAACTTTGACATTACCGGGGAAGCACAGAAAAAGGCCACCAAAGAATACCGCCACAAGGATGACCTAGAGAACTATTGGGCCAATATCAAAGATGATTTTGAGGCAAGGAAGAAAAGGTACTCTAGGCTTCCTATCGATGTGATTAGGCAATACAATGTCAAGTTAATCCCTGACTAGCTAGAGGATGATGGAAACCTGGTGCAAGATCATGCATATGAGTCTGTTAAGGACAGATCGATTGGAGAGATAAGCTGGAACGATGATGAGGTAACTGTGTTGGACGATCTGATGGCATCGGTTATGAAATTTACCACTTCATGGTTAAAACATAAGGTTTGGGAGTTGGAAAGTGAGAAGGTACCCTGTACCTTTAATTTGATGGGAGATCTCAATCCTATGTCCACTTTCGAAGAATCCGGGGAAGATGACCTCAAAGGGAAAACAAAAGGGAGCTCACCCTTCAAAATCAAAATGAGAGGCCCTAAAGAAAGTGAACCAGAACCTAAAAGAAAACCAAAAGGAAAGAAAAGAAGCTGAGCTCTGAGAATAGGTAAGTCTTCTGAGGAGGAGGAATTTGAAAAGGCGGAGGAAGAAGAAGATGCTCCTTCACAGCCAAAGAAGACAAGAACCACCAGGGTCTCAAAGAGAAAAGGTCAGGAGGCTTCTAAGGGTGAGACTTTGATTGGTGATGTGGAGAGTTTAGGGGAAAAAACTAAGGTTTATTCAAGGAAATCAAGGACTCCATCGCCTAAGGAAACTGTGCAAAAGATGAATCCTCCTCCAAAGTCACCAGTTGTAGAGCAACCCAAGGCTGCTTCTCCTTCACCAAGTGTACCTGAGCAGGAAATAGCCCATCAAGAACCAAAAATTAGTGGAGAGGCAGAGCCCTTCAAGGAGGGAGAACTCTTTGGTGTGGTAGCTGAGCTTGAGGTTGAAGAGGAAGAAAGGCATCCTTCTCCATTGGTGCAATATGAGGATTCTCTGGAGAATAGCACAGGAAACAGATCACTTGAAAAGGAGAATACCCCTACTAGAACCCCATCACCGGTACAGGAAGAAGAGATTGAAGTAGGTGATCAAGGAGAGCAGTCTCCTGGGAGGGAAAAGGATGAAACAACAGAACAACACGAAGAGGCCAAAACAGAAGAAGTCCGGGTGGATCCTGTTGTCCCAGATTGGCTTGAAAAGGAGGTTATAAGAAAGAAGCAAGTTGTTATTGAGGACACCCCTTTGGATTGGGATGAGATGTTGTCCAAAATTGGAAAAGGGAAGAAGAAAAATATGGCCAAGGTGGTTACAAGGATAGAGAGAGATGAAGCAAGTAACGGGGTCATTCACATTGCCACCCCTGCTGCGGATAAAACTAAAGAAGAGGTCACTGGTAAGGATTACAATGTACAGACTTTTAACCTTGGACCAGCATCTATGGAACATGATATCGAAGAGTATGAAGGCTCTAGTGCAGTAATAATTGGGAGGATAAGGAAAGAAACTCAGACCAAGCATGAGCTTAGGAAGGAAAATGAGAGGCTTAAGAAGTGCTTAGAGGATGTAATGAAGCCTCTGCAGTCTCTTCACCCCTCTTCCTTTGCTACCCCTGGTTTCTTGCCTAAAGAAACCATTTCTGAAATTGAAAGGATAAAAACCTCTGCCCAAATTGCAATAGATTGGCTAAAGGATGTGCAAGTGAAAGGAGATAATGTAATTAAGGAGGTCCTCTCAGTTGGGAAGGATGCAGTTAGAGCCAAGGACCTGCTTGAGCATGTATTATCCTAGGACAAGGAAGATATTGATCTTCTGCTACAGAAATCCAAAGTGATTATGGGATATGGTAAAGATCAGCTGGCTGCAGATGGAGTTCTTCCTTCCTCCAGACTTAGTGAACCTTGGGAATGGTTTGAGGCTTTGCAGATTCGACAGAAGGCCATGAAGAAGATTCAGAAATGAAAGAAGTTAATAGATGGTGATTTAATTGGAGTCTATGAGGGATGCATTGCATTTTTTGAGGTTATGACTGGTAGGAGGAAAATTGCTCCTAAATATCTGAGCCTGGAACAGTTAAGAGAATGGTGGCATGATGTTTATGCCCCAGACTCTGAAAATGTAATAACAGGGCATCATCTAGATGATGTAGCAACTTACTTGGCGGTGATAGAAAAGTATCAAGCCCACAAAGATGATTGGAATAAAATTGTCAAATAGTCAAATGAGGAGATTGGCGCCATTGGATGCCGACTTAGGGTTTTGCCTTTGCCACTTGTTGCCGAGTTGGACAAATTATTTTTGAAAGTTCAGGATCAGAGCAAGGATAAGGGAGGTGGTGATTAATACCAATTTTGAGATTTGTGCTTCCCTATTATCATAGGGCATGTATTGATCCGAGTTGCATTGGGGAATGTGTCTAGGCTGACCTTGATGATGTATCGGCATTTTATTGTATGCCTTATTTTGGAATTCCTAAGGCCGACTTATTTTGGCTGTTTTATTTTGTAAAATGTTTGGCTGGGTCGGCATGTCTTGAGAATTCACTATAAAGACATTCCTGCCTTATTATAAGAGAGATATAGGAGGATAAAAAGAGTAAGAGTCTGAATTCGACATAGTTGAGTTAGAGTAGTTTGCAGTATTTAATTCTTGAAGCAAACATTGTAACAGAATAGTGGAATTGTTGCAGCATTTTGATGATCTAATACAATTGAAGACATTGTGGTTTTCCTGGTGAAATCTCTTGTGTTAGTTTATCTTGCATGGTTCCTGTTATTTCATCTTTCAAATTGCTTAAAGATCTAGGATTTAGTGTTTAGAATTGGATTAGTTTAGTGAATGATGTTCATGATTTCATATTTGGAATGTTTGTAGCAATCTCTGGTCTATACTCCCAGTAACTATCTGATTGTAGTAGGCTGGCGAAGTCAACCTGGACCATATATTTATGTGTGCTTAGTTCGGTTGTGGATGAATATCTATGATTTGAAAATCTGTATACCTTAGAAGATTGCACCGTTCTTGTGATATTGCATTGTGGGTTAAGCAGGAATTGGTTATTTGAGATTGGTCCATTCCAAATATCTGTCATTTGCATTGTTCATCCTAGGGATAGTTTAGATCTCGTCACATCCTTGCACCCTTATCTTTTGCTATTTCTTTATTATCTGGTTAGGTTTAGGATTTGAGGTCATCATATTGCAAGATCTAATAAATTGAAGAGACACAGTTTGCTTATAGTAAGGTCCCTTTGTGATTACCAGCATTTCACATATTATCTGAGTTGTTTATGCCTTGTCATGACCTGACACCCGAGAGACCTTGGGGTGATTTTTAGCAATTTATTGTTGAATATTATCTTTCAAGAGAGATAGAATATTGTATTCTGTCTGAGTTGTTGTTGTGCAGAAAACACCATCAACAAACCTATCATTGATCCTTGCCTATCATGAGGACAATCATCAACTTGTCATTGATCTTCACCTATCATGAGGTCAATACATCAAATCAACCTTGCCTATCATGAGGTCAATCATCAAGCATCATTGAACCTCGCCTATCATGATGTCAATACATCGAATCAACCTCTCCTATCATGAGGTTGATCAATCAAACTATAATTATTCCTCACATATGATGAGGATAATTATCATCAATCAATCATCAGACCTTGCCTAACATGATTTCTAACATCATCTACTTGATCAGGATCATCAATCAATATCAAATCAAAGGCTGACACGATCGAAAATCATCAAACACAAGGAGGCTTATTTCACATTTCATCATAGGGTCAACTTTCTACATCAATTATCGGGAGATAAATTATTTTGTCATCAAACCTTCACCAAATCCACATCAAATCATCAAAAAATCATAAAAAATTGAAATATTCCAAAAAATCAAAAAAATAAATAAAAAAGTTCATTAATTTATCTCCCAAGGGGGCATATATTCATCAATCATCTGAAAACATGTTTGGGGCATTCTGAAAAAATTTCTTGGTTGATACTAGCAGCAACAACACAAAATTTTCTTTGAAGCAATGCGTAAACACCTCACTTCAAAGAGGAGCAAAATGTAGACACCTAAAAATGGTCTAGAGAATCTAATTAGCTAAATATGACTTATTTGATTAATTAATCTTAATTCATCTATTTAGTAAATAAATAGAAATATTGATTTCTATTAAGTTCACTATTAAGACTAGTGAAAATAGGACCATGCATGGTTCTTTTGAACATACACTATCTGTTTAGATTACAAACTCTTAAAAACAACTATCTTCATTTGAGTGTTGTGTATTCCAAAAATAATTAAAATTTAGATAAAAGATCATCCTAAAAAATACAAAATCAAAACTCAGAATACATGATTAGAGATTGGAAAACCACTAAGTTTGTCAAAAAATCTCTTGCCAAGAGAATTAGAAAACCCAAAACAACACTTAGTTACAAACATCTTTTGCAAAGATGACGTTTCTTGTATCAGAATAGGAAGACTTTGCTTCATCATAGAAAATTCCTCCATAGGTTCCATGATTTCAATAGGGGTTACACTGATGATTATGCTGTAGAACCTTTGACTTCACAAGCCTATATTCAAAGAAATGCTCTTTCACTGGAATTCAACCATAGTCATCGTATTTGTCAATCCTCCATTTCACAACTTGCCATAGAATACTCCACTAGACCTTATCAGTTCTTACGATAGACAAGTCTTTTGAAACCTTAAAGTTGACATCCAAAATCAAGGAGTTACCACCTTATGACCATTTGGCGACCTACAGCTCCCATTCAACAAACATGCCTTATACCACCTATCATACAACCTAGCCTTATACATCTCGAAAATGATCAAACCTACATTATCAATAGATTGAGGGCATTTATTTTTGAGGAAAACAAAACATCACGTCAGTTTCTTACAACATCCCATCGTTTTGAACGAAGAAGAAGAAAAGACAAACATAGAAGTAGGAAGACCCATGTTACTACCTCCTTCCTGGGAATAGGTAATGAATAACATTACAATAAGGTATTGAAACCATCATACAACATACCTTATGACCATTTGGTGACCTAAAACTCCTATTCAACAACTAGGGCTAACCACACCAATATTTCAGCCCGGTAACGTACACATTGAAGGCACTCAAACTGACATCATCAGTAGTTTGAGGACATTTATTTTTGAAAAGAATGAAAAAACCCCATCAATTCCTTACAACATCCATAATCTTGGACGAAGAAGAAGAGAAAGCAGACATAGCAGCTGAGAGACCCATAATTCCACCCCCTACTTGGCGTTAAACAAAAACTATAGTGCTTATGAGACAAACTATAATGCATCTAACCTCTGTTTTAGCGCTTCCAAAGAAAATTATAGCACTTCAACCCTTTGTTTTAGCTCTTTGGAACAATCTCATAATGCTTATGTCACAACAAACCATATAGTCAGGAAATTCCAGTGTCCAACATTCTAGCGCTTCTGATCCATATTTTAGCACTTACACAGAAAAACAGCTCTTTTTAACTCTATTTTAGCATGTATTCTTTCTGTTTTAGTGCTTCTGAGTTATGTTCTAGCGCTTCCACACTATTTCACAGTGCATTTACCATAAAATATAGCACTTATGTCCTCTATATTAGTGCGTCCACATAAAAAAAAATAGAGAATCTTCCAAAACAACTATCAGAAAGATTGACATCGAAAACATAAATTTTTACCATTCAGAAAGATTTTACATATTAGACAGTATCCTAAAAACCTTAAACAAAGTAGGTTCTTAAAAATTAAAATTATTTTCACATAAAAACCAGATCTTGCAAAATATAAAGTGTCCAAATTATCAAAACAAAACCTGGATTAGTGAGCCAAGTTTCCTCATCAAGATTTTTGACATCCTACCATCACAAGACAAAAACTCGGTAATCGAGAATTTTAAATTAGCCTCGTCAATAGAATACATCATTCTATTAGGCTTCTTTAAAAATAAAATTGATGCTAACACCATATAGAAGATCTAAGTTTAGTGAAGGAAAACAACCAAAACTTGTATGCCAATCTTAACAAGGTTGCAAAGGAAAAAACTCAGAAGAAAGAAACTGAAAATTTAAACACGACTGAAGAAAACCCTTTTTTTCGATACCAACAACATGAAAACAACGAGATAACACAAAATGATATACAACAGGCACAACAAGACCCAAATTTTCATAAATTTATGGAAAAGGTCTTAGAACAAGACATGGAGAAATACCTCTTAATGTTAGCAGAGTTAGGTGCCAAACTTCCAAAAGGTTTTGACATCAATCAGTTCAAGGAAACATCTAGAACTAATGAGACGGAACCAAACCACACCCAAGATACAAATCAAGTAGTTGCTTTAACATCTCAAATGAAAATCCTACAACAACAGGTTCAAAACATGCAAACATGAACCATAAAAAATGTATTTATTAAAGGACATTTGTCCTGAGCCTTTTCATCCATGTGTGGATATGATACACTTTCCAAGACATTGTGAGTTTCCTAAATACGACAAATACAATGGAAAATCAGACCCAATTGACCATGTACAAGAATTTAGAACAATGAGCCTCGAATTTGCACAAGAAGATACATACCTCATGAGGTTATTTCCTAGGAGTTTGGGAGCCCATTGTATGGAATGGTTCTCAAAATTACAACTAGGGATCAGATCCTTTGAAGAATTGGTTAAAAAATTCATATCTCAATTCTCTTTCAACATAACACATGACGTAACCATAAAAGATCTCTATAATCTGAAACAAAAAAATGGTGAGACATTTTTATCATTCTTACAACGATGGAGAAAGTTGTTCGCTAGGTATCCTCGATCTATACCTGAAGAGGAAAAGATTGAATTATTTATAGACAACTTAAATGTTCATATGAGTTATAGACTTGAATTACAATGTCCCCCAACATTCAAAAAAGTAATTGAGAATGGGCTCAAAATCGAAGAAGCCCTAGTCAAACGAGGAGTGATTAAACACTATAGTGAAACATCCAACAACACAAATCACTATGGAAACAACGACAAGCCAAAATTTTGGCAGAAAAATATAAATACTGGAAGGAATGAACCTACAACTGACAATGTAAAACTAGTATTCAATTTGACAGCATCAATTGCCAAAGCAAATAAAAATGAAAACAAAAATAACAGCCAGGGCACTATTCAAAACAACAACACCAACAATGGAGAATCACGACCGTCATACCAAAGACAATCAAATTGACGAAAATTCACTCCATTAGGAAAAACATTGGAATCAGCAATGATAGAACTGATTGCGAAGAAACTTCTTACTTTAATAGAAGCCCGAACTTGGGAGCCAAATGTAAAACCATCATGGTGGAATGATGCAGATTATTGTAATTTCCATAAGAATAAAGGACATAAGACAAACGATTGTATGCAACTAAAACACCTAATACAAGACTTGATCGAAGGCAAGAAGGTGTTTGTTGAAGGGCCTCAGACAAACAATGATCACACCGCATTTATCAATCCATTACCCAACTAT
The DNA here is from genome assembly GCA_007258455.2 of Sequoia sempervirens. Classification (NCBI taxonomy): domain Eukaryota; kingdom Viridiplantae; phylum Streptophyta; class Pinopsida; order Cupressales; family Cupressaceae; genus Sequoia; species Sequoia sempervirens. Next base: position 8,191 of record VDFB02137097.1, on the reverse strand, counting down.
TAAAAAGGAGAGTCTTCTTCTAGTGGTAAGGGAAAAAGTATAAACTATGTCTATGACACCACCATTCTTTGCCTTTTTGAGGTAGAGAAAAATGACATTGACACTCAAAAAGCTAACACGGACAACAAAGACATCGAATCCCTGAACATAAGGACAAGTGCAGGAACATTTGATAATCAAATCAATTTTTTTTAAATAAGGGAAACACAAGATCATTCACAAGTCAATATAATGACAAGGGGGCAGTCCAGAGTAATACTGAAAGGAATTTCCTCCAAGAACAATGCTCCCCCATCACATCAATACAATATCATAGACCAATTACAAAAGATACCCGCACAAATATCCATTTTAGAACTTCTCAAAATTTCAGCATCACACAAGGAAGTTATAGAACAAGCTCTAGTAGCTACAATTGTCCCTAATAATTTGAATGTTTGTCAATTCCAAGCCATGGTGGGACATCTCACCACACCTCATTTTCTATCGTTCTCTGAACAAGATGATGTATCTTTAAATCACCCACACAATGCAGCCTTGCATATAGAAGTTCTCATCCATAAATACCATGTTAAACGTGTTCTGATAGATGGAGGAGCTGGTTTAAATATTTGTACCTTGAAATTGATTCATGCACTAGGCTATTCTGACAACGCCATTGACACCAAGAGAAAAATAACAATAAAGGCATATGATGAAGAGGAAAGGTCTTCCAGAGGGCCTATTATACTTCCAATTCAGGTAGGGCCGATTATCAAAAACATTGTTTCTCAAGTGTTAGACAAACATCTAACATACAACATACTATTGGGTCATCCATGGATCCATGACATGCAAGCGGTACCTTCAACATACCATCAATGTCTGAAATTTCCAGTAAACGGACAGGAAGTCACCATATCAGCTCACAACAATAATCCACAGACTTGCAGCATGTTGAAAGCAACTCAAGACACTCTGATACCTCATAACAGAGAGGTCAATACTTCTAATTCAATCACTATGGATAGCCAACCTAATTTGATATCTAAATGGGTTGAGAAAAATAATCTAGAGAAAGAAATAACTGTCACAGACACATCAAACAGTGAAGGTCCTATAAATGAATTATCACAACAACTTTCAGAAAAGGTTCAGATAAAGGAAAAGGGTGTAGGAGAATATACTCTTGAGCAATCTTTCTGCCTATCGTAGTTACTACCATCACCAAAAACATATGGACAACCCATATTAAAATATCCAAGATCATCACAACCCATCACAACTCTAAATGAAAAGTTTATAAAAGCAGATACACTCGAAGATGAGTCAGATTACAAAGCCATTCTCAACTGGCTATACAAAGACGAGGAAACATCAACATTAGCAAACATCAACATCAAAACATATTAGTATGGAAAAGGGAAGGCCATTTTAGAGAAAATGGGTTACAAAGGTCAAGGACCAATTGGAAAGAGAAAGGATGGTATTATTGAACCCATTCAACCTCTAACGTTACAGCCTAAAGAGAAAACGAGATTAGGCTACATAACTAAACAAAAAAATGAAGAAACCCAAAAATCAGTGGAAAGGATACTACAAATGAGAGATGGCTCTGACACAGATTTAAATGAATATGAATGGGATGATCTATCTGATACATCTTATACTGATAAAGAGGTTGATATTATCCAAGTATATGCACCCTTACGAGAGGAGGGACAAGGTTCAAGGAATCGAACATTTGTTATGGGATCAACAAATATTGATGACTCAAGAGAGGATGATCAGACATCAAGTGAGTCAGACAACTTGGAGGTGAGTACTGTCATAGACCTCAAACATCCTACAAATAACTTTGACCACCTAGCTATCATGACACTTACAATAGTTGACCTTATTCAATCTGATGACTTGTTACCTTTAATGCATCCCGAACTTATTGACTGGGAACCCATCAAACCTAGTCTTATAGCAGTCTTTTCAAATGATGACGCCATCATAAATTATCTCTGCAGTGAAAAAATTGATACAAGTACTATCCATAACACTCATATCGATACTTTACAACAGGAGGGTGCCAAATCTTTCAGTTGCAAAAATGATAACAGGAAAAATAAATCTAATGATGAAAACCTCTCTAAGGCAACATTAGACTTTGAAAAGAGAAAAATAAAGAACATATCCAATAACAAAAACCTTTTCGAGGCACTGAAGGATGAAAGATTTGACACTCTCCCAAAACATTACCATGACAGATCATTAGTATTGGTAGAGACAATACAGTCTATAAATCTGGGAACATATGAAGAGGCAAAGATATTACATCTAGCAACATCCATGACAAAACAGGAGAAGCCGACATTCACTAGATTCTTTGAGGAGCGACACATAAATTTTGCATGGTATTATTATGACATGCCAAGATTGGATCCACGACTGCTAATGCATGATCTATCCCTACCAAAGGGAATCAAACCAGTCAATTTTTTTTTGAGAAAGATGCATCCCCACATCGCCCTTATGGTTAAAGCTGAACTAAAAAAAAATTAGATGTAGGTTTTATCAAGTCCATAGATTATGAAAAATGGATCTCAAACATTGTGCTAGTATCCAAACCTGATAATAGCATAAGAATATGCACAGATTTTAGGGATTTAAACAAGGCATGCCCAAAGGATGATTTTCCTTTGCCCAACATTGACATAATTGTGGATCTAACAGCGAGACATTCCATGTTATCTATAATGGATGGTTTCTTAGGATACAATCAAATAAAAATAGCACCTGAGGATCAAGAAAAGATGACATTCACTTGCCCTTGTGGAACATTCTATTGGAATGTCATGCCTTTTGGATTGAAAAATGCATGTGCAACATATCAACGAGCAATGACCACAATTTTTCATGATATGATGCATACTTTCATGGAAGATTATGTGGATGACATCTTAGCAAAATCACACACTAGGGAAGGACATCTGGAAATACTTGATAAGATCTTCACTAGATTGGAAAAATTCAATGTAAGGTTGAACCCGAAGAAATGTATCTTCGGGGTGACTTCAACAAAACTTCTTGGTTACATAGTGTCAGAAAAAGGTATTGAAGTGAATCCAGCTAAGGTTAAGGCAATAATAGAGATGCCACCGCCTGAAAAATTAGTCAATTACAGTCCCTACAAGGCGGGTTACAATCCATTAGGAGATTTATCTCCCAGCTAGCAGATAAGAGTCATCCATTTAATCATCTCCTTCATAAAAATGTTTCATTCAAATGAGATCATAACTGTGAAAAAACTTTTGGTCAGATAAAGCAGTATTTGGTGACACCTCCTCCACCCATAGCAGAAAGACCACTATTATTGTATATTGCAACAACTAAATATCTTTAGGAGCTCTATTAGCACAAGAGGATTCTGAAGGAAAAGAACAAGCAGTTTACTACATCAGTAGAACTCTCAACGAATATAAAATAAACTACACATTCATAGAAAAGGCTTGTTTAGCAAAGGGATTAGAAAGCCCGAAGGAATAAAGATTGTGGATCTTGATTCACCACCTCGGGATGACCCTATGGAGCCGCCACCAGAGCCAAGCCCTAAGAGGCAAAGAATTGAGGAACCACAAGACACTTCAGTGGATGAAATAATTGTCACCGATCAAGACATGCAAGTTGGCACCCCTTCACCTCCTAAGTAGCACAATTGGTGTTGACTGATATAGATATAAAAGGACAGAATGTTCAGGATGCAAGGATGGTGGCCTACAAGGCATTTCTGGATGATGATGCCTTTATGAAGACTCTTGTATTCTTGCAGTTGGTCTGGAGGTTGAAACTTCAGGAATGTCAAGACAAATGCAAGGAAAGAAGAGAAACAAGGCCTGACAGGTCTGATCAGGAAAATGATGATGAGGTCAAAACCGAGCTAATAGAGCAGTTCAAGAACCTCACTACTAATGAAGGAAGGAAAATTGTGTCTCAAGCTGGTGTCCTACTTCTCCCTGAATGGGACATTGTTGATGCTGTAGCTTTTAATGCTATCATGCAATCAAAGCATCCTATGCAAGGCAGTGAGGAGGAAGTCAAGGCAGCACTACAAGACTCTGCCTTTAGTGAGGAGTATGAAACTTTAGCGATATGGGCTTTAGCACCTCGAGGAAGAAAACCAAATGTAGCTAATCTCAGTCCAAATTTAAGGGGTGGGCTCATCATCAAGAGAGTCTCTGAAACTTCAACAACAGAGGCCACAAGCTTAACACTGAATGTGGCCAAATTGGCCCAGAAAACAGCTGAAAGAGATGAGGCTGAGAAGAAAAACTTGACGGAGAAATATAACACAATGATTGGGGAATATAGTAGGATACAGCAAATAAATGTTGAGTTGCAATCTGAAGTAGATAGGCTGAGATATGGGCAGGTGGGAGAATCTTCTAGTGCCCCTGCTGCTAGAGCAATACCTACTACTTCAGGGTAATTACCCCCTGTTGTTCCAATCATTTCTATTCCTGGATCCCCAATTTAGACACCTGTTGATAGCCCTGCACCAGGGCCAGTTGAAGAAGAGGTTGAGCTTTCTATAGATCCTACCAAATACCAAATGATAAACAAAGTTACATAATTATAGGCTGCCCTAAGGGTGAGTGAGGATAATGCTATGGCCAAGCACAATGAGGTGGTAGACACTGTTATAAGGCATTTAAATGAAAAGGTTGATTCTAAGCTACCAGTTGTACATTCTTTGTATTCTTTATTCTTGGAGGGAATTCAAAATATTAACAGAGACAAGGAGGTGATTCTGCCCCTGGTTGAAAAATGGATCCCTAGGGCCACTGATTTAGACATTATGTTGAAGGATTCTAGGTTTGATGTGAATAATAGGCCCCAATCATTAAAGCCTACTCAAATTTTTGTGAAATCAATGAAGGGATTCCAGGCCTTGCCTGATGATCTGAGTAAGAAAATTAGGGAATTAATAAAGAATTTTGATGATTGGAATGACACTTTCCTACCAGATATAATAGATACAAGTGAAAATGTTCAGACATTGCAGCAATGGTAGGAAAAGGCAGAGGAGGTTATTAATGAACAAATTAAATTAATTTGTGATGATTCAAATCATGACTTGCTGGTAAATAGCATGGATAAAATAATTAATACTAGCATGTTTTTGGAATCATTTGAAAGGGAGGCCAACCAGGTTGCAATGAAGTTCACACCTTACAGTACCAAGATGAAGGAGGTGATGGATTTTAATTGGCCGACGGATGAGGAATATCATAGTTGGGTTGACAAGTACTTAACTGAGGAGGAGTGAAGCGGTGTATAGTACCGGCAACTAACAGCTCAACAGTTATGTATAACTAAATTTTGGTTTTGCTCCATGGCAGTTTTGGGTGTAGTTTTCGAGGAGTAACAGATGTTGTGGTTATTTTGCAATGAGTGGAATCAACAGAAAGATGCTTCGGGGTTTGGTGGTTGTGTTTTCAATTTTGAAATGGGATATAGCAGTCCAATTGATAAATGACATGTGTAATTTCTGGCCCAATGCTTGTTGTTCCTTCGTTTTCTATAAGAAGGATTTCAAGGCCAGAAATTAGGGCTGGCAAGTTAGATATTTTGTAGTCGAGTCTAGGTAAATTTGCAGAGCAAGAAATTGTAAGAACTCTTGTGAATACTATGGCAATTTAGGTTTGGGTTATTTTGTAAAGGGTTTTAAACTTATGAAGATCACATGTTTTATAATAGTACCAGCATTTTAAGCTAAGATAATATATCTTGAGCTCGAGTCTCTCCTCTGTACAAACATATCATGTTTTGAATAAAATAATCAAGGATTATGATGTTCATCTCATCATCTCGATGTGTGTGTTTTTTGTCTTGGCTTTAATTCAAAGAATTAATTAAAATGCTTGGATGGAATCATGGATGGGTATGTTTGTAAAAGGATCAAATAAGAAGTATTGGGTTGGGGCAGAAATTGATAATGTTGTAATGCAATATTATCAGGGATCATATATGCTAAGTATTTAAATCTGTTGTCGAATTGTGACTGTTTATAAGTTTGACTCCCCAATGGTATATGGCACTGATCTAAATCGTACAAGTTTGTAAATCTTTGTGTCTGTATGTTTTTACTTAGGGCTTGTCACCAAATTTGCAAATTAAATGACTATCATAAGATATGGAATAATGTTGTAATTATCTCATGCTCCAGGTAATTGACATTACTGGTGAAAGGCCAATTCATTTTAGCGATATCCTATTATGTTGAGCCATTTGTGGGATTATCTGTAATTTGTTAATGATTGTTTATGAGTTTGGTGTAGAGATCATAAACACATTATAGGGATCACCCTCCTGGGTCTTGCAGAGCCCGAAGTGTAGGTGGTCATTTTAAAATCCTCATCAGTTGGTCCAGGTCCTCCGAGCTTCCCTTGATTGGAATTGGAAATTCCATAGGTAGATTACGAGACAAACTTGGTTAACAGCATAAAAAACAACCAACACATCACAAATCAAATCTATTTAACATTTTAACTCCCAAACTTTGTAACAAGTGTTAAATGTGACTATGGTCCACCAGTTACACAACCAAGGCCTCAAATGTATTCTCTAATTGTAATCAAAGGACTTTTTCTCTTCATTCAAGTAAATAAACTTTGAAGGGAAACACCACCAAGTGGTTTATTGGACACCTACATGACTAAAAATAGAAGCAAATTTAACATTTAATTTCCATATGTCTAAGTGGTTAACGGGAGGGGTGTGTACTAGGCCCTGTTAAGTTATCATAAGTTTACACTTTGGCAATAAAAAACTTTTAAGTCATATTAAATCTTCCTATGTCTAATTGCTAGGAGATTTTTGGCATGTTTTAAGGTAGGATGATTGATGAAAGAGCCCAAAGACTAGATTAGAAGACCAACTTGGTTTACGGAAAAAATACCAACATGATCAATTTCATATTATATGTGTTGAAGACTTTAGAATTTCAATTACATTAATTTATGGATATGTTCTATCTATAACACTACAAAACCATATGCTCTTTGCATTTGTAGGAAATACACACATTTACATACAGATATAGATTTCTTTAATGATTGATATGTTGCATTTATTGTTCTAGAGAGCATACACAAGAATTGCATTTCTATATTTACATTTAAAAATACATATACATACATATATATGTGTGTGTGTGTGGTATGTATATCATTTATATTCGTTTTAGAAACAACCCATTAGGTCTCGCACATGGATAAAAAATTCATAAAACCAAATTCCATACATGTTTGCTGTAACCTACTCTATTCATGCATCCTACAATTACAACAAGATCCACTCGGCCTCTACAAGCCACAAAGAATCACAAAAAGTGTAAGAGCCACTTTATATCATGTTTGGACTACAAAACCCTGAAAAACAAGGTAACTCAGATTATGATTTGTTGGTGAGCTGTATGGAAAAAATCATTAGCACCAGCTCATTCTTGGAGTCTTTTGAAAGAGAATCGAATCAAGTGGTAGTTAAGTACAAACCTTATAGTGTCAAGGTGAATGAGGTGATCAATTTTGATTGGCCAATTGATGAAGAGTACAAGGCGATCCAATTGGCTGGTGACACGTGTGCTTTCTAGCCCGATGCTTGTTTGCTCCTCCTTTTTCTATAAGAAGGATTTCAAGGCTACAAGTACGGGTTATCAAGTTAGATATTTTTGGTCGAGTCTAGATGAAGTTGCAGAGCAAATTGTAAATTCTGATGGTTTTAGGGAAAATGCAATTTAGGTTTTGAGTCATTCTATAGTAGATTTTGAATTCATGGGGATTTGATGTTTTATGACAGTACTGGCATTTGAATTGATATGATTAATTCAAACTCATGTCTCTCCATTGTACAAGCATATCTAAATTTTGAATAAAATGATCAAGGGTTGTTTCTGCTCTCATCTCATCACAGGTGTGTATGATTCTTGTTTTAGGTATAATTCAAGGAATTAATTAAAATGCTTGAATGGGATTGTAGGTGGATATGTTCTGTATAAGCTCTTTTTTTTTTGTCTTATCTTATACCATTTTACGAGAATGGGGGTGCCAATGTACGAGAAGATCTTTGGAAACTAGGCATGAAAATTCAAGGTTAAAGAGAATGGGGGAGCCAAACTTACATTAATCATTGCCCCTTGGTGGTCGATTTTCCATGAGTGCCC
>VDFB02137096.1:0-18286 GCA_007258455.2 Sequoia sempervirens | reverse complement strand
AAGATCCCCATGTAAGAAAATAGTTTTTATATCAACTTGTTGTATTTCAAAATCACAAGTAGTAGTAATAAAAATTAGGAATCTAGAAAAAGAATTTAGCAATAGGAGAGAAAATTTTACCAAAATCAACTCCTTATCTATAGGAGTGGCTCTTACTCATGAGTTTGTCCTTGTACCTCTCTAACTTACTATTTACTCCAAATTTATTTATAAATTCCAATTTCTAACCATTGGGATTCCTTCCATTGGGGAAATTTACAAGATTTTAGGTGTCACATATGTCCAAGGACATCATCTCCTCCTACATGGTCTCCATCCAAGGATCACACTCATAGAAAGCGACAACTTCCCTAAAATATCTTAGTTCAACACCAATATAGCTTAAAATAAATACACAATAAAAATCTAGTGGGTTATACATGCTAACTAGATTGTGTTGTCTTATAAATCATCTCAAGGGTGGATTAATAGACTATACATGTTCTTCTACATGCTCAAATTTCTTAGAACTCTCACATAATATCTCTCATTCCTCTTCATATTGTAATCCATAATTGTGTAAATTTCAACATGTGAATTTTTCTATATTTTGACCTTAATCTCAAAATTTATTATTTTATTTATTTCCTTTTCCTTTCATTAAATAGGATATGAAAATACTCTAAGCTCCTTAGAAATCATGTCCTTAGAATATAGCATTTTCAAAGTTAGAGGATTCCAAAGATCATAACCTTTTACATTCCCATAGTAACCAACCAACCAAGGTGTATTTATATGGTTTTCAAACTTAGATTATTTTTCCTTGGGCATGCAAACACAATTATTACATTCGGGAATCCTTAAGTATGAAAAAAATTCTTACATTTCCACAGTTCATAAGGATTCTTATCTACAAGAGCTAAGAATGGAGATTAGTTTATAAAGTAATAAGAAATACACACAACCTCTTTCCAAAAGAATTGATCCAACTATGCATGCCACTCATAATACTTCTAGATTTGTCCATTGAGGTTTAGTCCATCCTCTTTGCAACCCCATTCTATCAAGGCATATAAGGGATCATCTTTCAAACAATACCTATGTGTGTATATAAATCATAAAATTCATTGACCATCATTGTCAGATATCAATACATTTATTTTTAATCCAATTATTTATTTACAAGTGCCTTAAAATCCTTAAAGTTTGAGAAAAATATAGATTTAGAATGCAAAATAAGTATAGCTCTATCTAGAATAATCATTAATGAATATAACATAATAATCATATGTTGGAGTGGTGAAGACACTGAGAGGGGAGGGTGAATCAGTGTCTTAGATTATTTTTATCCTTTAAAAAATGAAACAATATGTTTTCTTACTATTTCAATGATTAAAACATTCATAAACTAAATGTAATCATAAAACTGAAATGAGAAACATTAAATCAATTAAACACATAAGATCATCATGTCAAGACAACAAGATTATAACACTATTTTTGTCCTAAGTGGAAAACCCTCATGGGGTAGAAAAACCACTCAAAACATTTGCCTCACTGGCTTATTCAAAATGCCTCACTAGAAAAAATGGCCTCACTGACCAAAGAACCTCACTGGTTACAAGAATGCCTCGCTGGCATACACACATCTTCCTCACTAGTATACAAACATATGCCTCACAGGCATACACTTCATGGTCTTACTAACCAATCTCCAATGAAGGAAGAAACATAACATCAGGGGGTTACCCTGTTACAATACAAACCATTACAACTAAACTAATATATCTTATGTCATATTCATTTCATTGGAACCTGAAAAACACAAAATATATCAATCTATTTTCAATTCCCTTTGTATCCATCTTTTACAAGACAAATTTATGCATTTTTTCCAGGAATGACAACTCTTACATAGTATATGATATTACAATAAAATCACCGATCTCATAACAATGCCAAATCACTATTTTTATAACATCCAAAAATGATACTGACTTCTACCATCTATCAACAAAACAACTGAGAATTCCATAACTGCTTTTGTCACCGTATTTTGTTGTTTTTGAGCTGCCTTTTAGTTGCAAACTACCTGTATACAGTGACAGGTAAAAGAATGATAAGTTGTTATAAAAAAAATGACATTTCCATTTACCCATTGTCAAAAACAAAAACCTTTACCCACATGGTGAATGAAAACCACAGCCCTAAAAAACCAGACAAGGGTTTCAAAAAATTAGACAACATTAACCATTGAAACAAAAATCCATTTCCCTTGCTGCAACCTATCATGGTCTCAAATTGGATCAAACCAAAGGATATAGAAAAGTTTGGCTAGAGGGGGATTCTCTAAATATCATAAATAATTTGAAAAATTGCACTCCTCCCTCTTGGACTATTGAGTCCTTGATAAGGGATTCGATAGATATTTTGAAATCTTTTGATGAGTTTTATATTTCACACATCTCAAGAGAAGGTAATGGGGTAGTAGATATTTTCACTAACATTGGTGTTAAAGATTTTAAGGAGTGGGTTTTGAATGACCCTCTTCCTATAGAGGCTATTGCTACTATGAATAATGAGTGCTGATTTCAATTGGATTAACGTCTCATTATGGTTGGCGGAGTGCATGCCCTTCATCATGTGGAAAATTGTTATGAGAAAGTATGGTGTGCAAGATTTGAATCAAGCAATTGTACGGGAGCAGGGTGTCGTAGGAAACGAAAAACTTTGGTCTTTATTATCCCTTGTCCCAACTCTGGCCTCACATGGACTGTGGGTAGTTTTGGCGTTGTTTTCTAGAGCCTTCTTTGTTCTATGTTTGGTGTCTGTAAGTTAGTTTCTGTTGCTAATTGTGGCGAGATGGGTGGTGATAGAAATCGTGTCGAACCCAAATATTGGGATGCTGCAAGGGAGAGGAAGGAGGTCTAGTAGGTGCTAGTGAAGGGAGGATTAACACCCTATTTGGAGAAACTTCATGGCAATAATCCCTAGGTAAGAAACCTTTTTGTTAAAGGATGAAATGACAAAGTGCTTAAGCTTTATGGGATTGAGTTTGAGGTTAATGAAGAATTCATTGTTGGTATTACTGGCCTAGCTATGGAGGACATGAAATTCTTTGGGGACAAAAAGGAGGCGCTAACTGTAATGATTTTTTTTTAAAGATAATGAAGAGAAAGATCTAAAGACTGCCAAGAGTGGCGAATATCAGTGAAGTTCCCTTAAGACTTTATGGGGGGATGTAGTGGAGGAATTAATGCGCTACATTACCCTAGAAGGTCATTTTTTGGTGGTGAATGCATATCATTTCATTCTGCTTAACCAATTCCGACATAAGAATAGGGTTTCTTTCCATTTTTATCTTCTTATGTCTCTTGACTTAGGTATCAAGGATTACAAGAAGAACCCAAAAAAATATCGTTTTGCATGTTGGGTTAATTCTCCTTATCTTTGATTATGCAAAGACTTTTGAGGTTCCAAAACCTATGGATACCCCAAAGGATAAACAACCCAAACTTGCTGAAGGGTATGATACAACCTCCGAAGATGAACCAGTCAACAAAAAGGTCAAGAAAAGGAAATTGATTTTGGAAAAAGAGGTTGAGTCAGAGGAGGATGTGGAATTCATTCTTGATTCTCTTGCTTCTCTGGAAGAGGGTCCACATTTCCCTCCCACAAGAAAGAAGAAAAAAGGGGAAGCTTCCTTGCCGCCCCTACTAAGAAGAAGGATTGGGAAGTGTGGGAAGAAAAGGGTTTTGCGCCTACAAGCCAATTTTAAGCGGTGGCCATCCTCTCACAATTAATACGGTTAGCCCTTTCCCCGATGATTCCCTCGAAAGTGTCAAGCTGGTTATGCAAGGAAAGATAAGTATGGGGATGTTGTTGGTGCTTGGAGACCCCTAGGGGTGTGAATTGAGAGGATTATGAATATAAAGGCGTGTGGGCAGAGGAAATTAAGTAGCCCATCCACAAGCTTAAGTCTTCGCTTGTTGTGGAAAAAAGGTAAGGACTTCTACCGATAAGGATATGATTATTATGATATTGCTATCGATTCAACCGTAGTTTCGGAAATAAACCTTATTGACTCCATGTTTCATGAGTAGTGGTTCAATAAGAACCCATCTCTCATGATATCGAATGGTCCACTTAGCACCTATTGCATTCAGTGATGCTCACAGAGGTGGAAGCACTGGTCCGCCCCGTGAGGCCACCCATCCCAAGAGTCAGCCTAGCCTTCGGGCACTTTAACCAGTGGGAGTTTTCTCCCAAGGTTAAGCCCATTGGAGCAGCTACCTCCCATTTGCAAACCTTCAGCAAGTAAGCAGCCTTATGAACCATTCATAATAGAGCCCCTTTAGCTCATCAATTGATAAGTAGGAGGCATTTTCACAACAAGGTCAAATTATGATATTGCTATCGATTCAAACCTGTAGTTTCGAAAGTCAAACTCATTGGTCCATGTTTTATGTGTAGTGGTTCATAAGAACCCATCTCTCATGATAATGAATTCTCCAATTAGCACTCATTGCATCTAAGTGATGCTCATAGAGGTGAAGCACCGGGCCTTCCTGGGAGGTCACCCATCCCAAGATTGCCTAGCCTCAAGCACGCTTTTAACTGTGTGAGTTTTCTCCAAGGTTAAGCCCGCTTGAGTTGTTACCCCATTTGCAAAACCTTCGGCAAGTGTTGTGCCTTATGAACCATTCATTATAGAGCCCCTTTAGCTCATCAATTGATAAGTAGGAGGTATTTTTCCACAGCGTGTCAAATTATGATATTGCTATCAGGATTCAACCATGTAGTTTCGAGTCAAACTCATTGACCCATGTTTCATGAGTAGGGTTCAACAAGAACCCATCTCTCTAAGTGATATCGAATTTGGTCCACTTCTGTAGCACCTTACCGGGTGATCTAGGTGATGCTCACAGAGGTGAAGCACTGGTCCGTCCCGGGAGGTCACCCATCCCAATGCTGCTCCAGCTCAAGCGCGCTTAACCAGGGAGTTTTCTCCAAGTTTAAGCCCGCTTGAGTTGTTACCCCATTTGCAAAACCTTCAGCAAGTGTTGTGTCTTATGAACCATTCAAAATAGAGCCCCTTTAGCTCATCAATTGATAAGTAGGAGGTATTTTTCCACAGCGCGTCAAATTATGATATTGCTATCAGGATTCAACCGTGTAGTTTCGAGTCAAACTCATTGACCCATGTTTCATGAGTAGTGGACCACCAAGAACCTATCTCATGATATCGAATATCCACTCTGGCACTCCTACCGCAATTCCAGGAGGACAGCTCCTCTAAGGAGGAGGATGCCCTAGGAAAAGGGGGTTTTAATATTGATAGAGATGATTTGTCTGATGCGCTTGGTACTACACATGAGGGGTCCATTGTTTTGTTTAAGCTTTTTAAATGGTTTTTCCATGAACTCAATAAAATGAATGTTAGAGTCAAGGGAATGGTTAACAAGGCTGAGGGGTCCTCTGTTTAGAATTAGATAGATGAGTTGTTTGACTCCTTAAATATTGTGGTAGACACTATTGCGGAGGAAACCCTCAAAATGAAGTAGAATATGGAAGGAAGAATCCTCATTCTTGATGATCAAATGGGGAAAATTTGGGATTCTATGATGAGAGGAGGGGACGGTCATAAAATTGCTAGAAAATATGAGTCTACTATTGTTACTTCTCTTGTGGTTAGTGCTAAGAAGTGAAAATATAGTGCCCATGATGTTGAGGTTTTTGTTACTGGTAAGCAGATGGGGGAGGATGTTGTTGCTGGGAAGGGTGGTGAGAAAGGTATTGTTTTGATTTCAGAGGTAAATACAGATGGTCTTGGAGATAGGACTAGGAACAAAGCTAAAGCTTGGGGTGGGGCTTCTAGGAAGGATAGTTTTGATGTTTTTGAAGATGCACAAAAAGCTATAGACTGCGACGTGGAGGCAACAAACATTTTGAAAAGCATGTAGTGTTGTTGGTTGGTCCTCCTTTTTGGCTATTTTGTTGCTGATGGGTCGCTATTGTTGGGTTGTTTTTTGGCTTAATGTTATATTTTATTTTAGTTGCTTTCTAATGTAAATGGTTTCGGGCCCCTTCAAAACCCATTTTTTACCTCTAATCAAAAACAAAAATCCATTTCCCTTAACAAACTACTCAAAAACTTAAACAAATTTGTTTGAAGACTCTTAAGCAAACTAAGAACAAAGATACCAAAACCTTAACACAAAGCTGACAATGAATACAACCTTCTTTGCAAGTTATAATCAAACAAATAACTACTAGTCAACAAAAAACAACCGGAGAATATTACCTGAGAAAAAAGAAGCCTAAAAACCATTCTTCTTAACTGGAAAACCATTGTGAATTGAGCATTGTCTTGTCCATGCAAACACCATAATCAACTACCTGCAAACTCTAACTCCTCGTGAGTTTTCTTTACACAAAATGATAACCAACACAATGTCTTTGTGTTCAAGTAGTTTCACATGTTAAACATCTTTTCCATCGATCTCTAATTCATTTGCCATGTGCACAAAAAACATGTGTTGAGACCCTTATCACTACGTCCCTTTTAAATATCATTGTGTTTCCTTTTTCCATCAAACCAAAACATTATAATAACCTTGTAAATCAACATGTGCAAGTATTATAATAACCTTGCAGCCATATGATGGCTGCAATGACAAGGTGGTAGGATGACACGGCAGGCCTGTGGCACTCCAGCTTGATCTTCCCCTCCCAAAATATAATCTGATTGATGCCCATCACGTCATATCAAGCCTCCCTCTCGACATCCACATTGTAAATCACCCTCTCTCCGAAGATGGGTAATCTCAGAATCTGCCACATGTCCTCTAGTGTGATCGTGGCCTTGCATGTCGAAAGGTGGAAGGAGGACATCTCGGTGTGCCATCTCTCAGCAAGTGTCGTCATCATGCCCAAATGTATCCTCATGGGCGATGCATAAGCAATATACCACAGGCCCATCTATCCTAGATAATCCTGCTGTCAATCAAGCAGATCATCCAAAATGCCGAAAAGATCTCGGGACCTATGCTTGTGTGAATAAAGTATCATCGTCTCCTCCTGCATCAGGAAAGTTACCGAGTTAAAAAATATCGAGAAATCCTGATCCTGGTTTGTCTCGGCATCCTGAAACAACCTCAACGTCGTTGTTTGTGGATGCGGTGTAGTTTGCAAACTCCAAACTACGCTGCTAGGAGCTTCAAACTCTCAAACTCTGCCACAACGTCATGGTTTGAGAAGGCAACCCTGTTTAAAAAAAAACCCTAATTACAAAGAGGATCACGTCGGTGCACTTTGCACATGTGGCCAGGTTTGGAATTTAAACCTTATTTCCAAACTACGTCGCGACATCACTACTTGCGAGTATGGCATAATTTGAGGCCGCACATCGCCGATTGAAACTTTCCAATGACGTTGTATGGGACCGCTCCTAATGACCTAGTTTCCTAAGCTATTAAATGCGCACGAAAATTGAAAAACGAGGTTAAGGCAAGTTGACTCACTGGTGCTCTAGTGCTGAACAGTCTCTGGTGTGTGCGTACTTGATCTGAAATGTGCCGAGGAAGTTGTCGTTGTCCCATCTCTCTAAAGGGTCAGAGCTCAAAATTACAAAATCTCTAAAGGCTAAAAGTGAAAATGAATTGGAAGTGGCCCCTCAAGGCCTATTTAAGCCTAAAAATTAGGGTTTTTTGACCTTGTTCGGTCGTCCTGCTAGGGTTTTGGTTCCCCGATCCTATTTTCGCCCAACCGAGGGCCGTTTTGCACCTTCATTTTTGGCGTTTTCCTTATTTTGGCTTATGCCTGGAGCCTTTTGGACCCGTCTGGCACCTTGTCCTCTTTTTTCATGAGATCACCCAAAAATTTGAATTTTCATTCGATCTCTTGAGGGGGCATTATATCGACATGTTTTCTCTCGCTCGGGCAGTAGTGGGGCAAATTTTGAAATCATTTTTTTTTGGCTTTTGATCGAGACAGTTTATTCTTTGAACCAATGCAACAAGTACTTTGCTTCAAAGAGGGGAAAAATGTAGACACGTAAAATGTGATTGATGCTACACATCTAATCCCTAATTTACTAACACCGTTTTGTCCTCAACCATCCTCAAGTCTAACCATTTAATCAAATACCCTTTATTTGATTAAATTTCATCACTCTTCATCCTTTTAATTAAATAAATAAATCATTTATCTATTAAGCTTCATTCTCTTTGAAGTTAATTAAATCAATCAATGATCTAATTAATCCTAAGTCCTATTTAATTAAATAATTCATTTTATTTGATTAAATCTCTAAGATCATCTTATTAAATTAAATAAATTAAAGCTTTATTTGATTTAATCTAACATCATCCTTTAATTAAATAAATAAAAATATTTATTTAATTAAATCTTAAATCATATTCTTTCTCATCTTTTGATTTAACCCACAAATCTAAATCAATTGGTCACATCATCTAATCCTTCATTAAATTAATTAACCCTTGATTAATTTTATTCTAACCATGTCCCATCCTCTGCTTTTGCCACTTGCATAAAATGGATTTAATTCATTTATTAATCTCTGTACTTTCTCTCAAGCATCTTTTAGAGAATATTCCTTCAAATTTGAAAATCCCTTTCTAAATCATATTCTTCTATCTTTTTGATTTAAATCAACCCACAAATCTAAATCAATTAGTCACATCATCTAATCCTTCATTAAATTAATTAACCCTTGATTAATTTAATTCTAATCCATGTCCCATCCTCTAGCTTTTGCCACTTGCATGAAAATAGATTTAATTCATTTATTAAATCTCTATTTTCTCTCAACAGCATCTTTAGAGAATATTCCTTCAAATTTGAAAACCCTCCAAGTGGACTTTGTCCTTATAACCAAGACATTCATTTCTTCTTACATGACCTTGTGCATTGAGCCAAGTGGCTTTTAAGTCATTCATTTTTCCTCTTACATGTCATTTCACTATTTTCAAATTCCACCTAATTGCATTTAATGGAACATTCATCAAAATGTGCACAACCTTTATCCTTTCACATCTTGACAAGTGGCACTTGGCCATTGGTTGAAGGTTAGTCCCACATTGCTTCATTTTGGGCATTCTTCCATCTTGTATTTCTAAAAATAAGAGGTTTCTCTCCTCATTTGATCATCCAAAATTTGAGCAAACTTATTATACTCAATTTCATCTTCAAGCATTGGCATTTTCATCCATTTTATCAAAGTCTTAGCTAGGTTATGCAATTTTTTCATCATGGAGCACACTTGAATCTTCAACAAAGTGGACCACTCTTCATCACTCATCAACATTGCATCATTGGAGTTGGGAAAGGGCCAATTTTCACATCAAATTGACACCAATTCCCCCATGGGATCAAGAGTTTGATTTCTTAATTAGGATTTCATTGCTTTCTTATTGTGTTATTCATTTTATTTCCTAGTTTGAGCATTGCTAATGGATTTCATGGGGAATTTGAATTCTTACTTGCATTTGATCTAACTATGTGTTGGTTTATTGTGTTTTGCAGGTATTAGGATTGGGGTTCTACACAGTCAAACCCGCTTGCTAAAAACTCCATGGCTGAGCCAAAATCACCTCAATGGTGGCATCAAATGATGTGAAGCATTGACAGAAAGAAGAGATTAAAATACATCAAAAGCCACAAAAGCCACGACCTGGGAGGTCGAAATACTTCAAAAAATGAAGGCAAACATTCATATTTTGCTCAAAATAACTTACCCTCCGCATTTCCTTTAAAATCTTCATAAAGAAATTCCTCAGAACAACGAGAATGGTGAAGGATTGAGCCCACAAATTTAATACCCTAGTCTCCATGGCAGCTGGGAGAAAGCTTCTTTCCAAAAATGAGATGATGCAAAGTGAGGCCGACTTTTGTTTTAGGGTTTCATAATGCCCTAACTTGGCCAAATGGAAGTGATTTTTTCACTTTTATTTAAGAATTTTGTTATGTTTATGTATTAAGTGATAAGTGTTGGGGTACAATTATCTATTTGCTCATATTTTCAAACAAGTCAAACACCCTTTTATTTTTACGTACAAGTTTGAAAGTGAACTTCTAATGTGAAAATATTGTTAAAGTGATATTTTATAAATCACTTTAATTTTATTTATGGTGCAAGGATAATGGTG
Organism: Sequoia sempervirens; assembly: GCA_007258455.2. Classification (NCBI taxonomy): domain Eukaryota; kingdom Viridiplantae; phylum Streptophyta; class Pinopsida; order Cupressales; family Cupressaceae; genus Sequoia; species Sequoia sempervirens. Next base: position 8,138 of record VDFB02137096.1, on the reverse strand, counting down.
TTGCTTTCATGAATGGGTCAAAAGGGAGTTTGTTATGGAGTTTTATGCTTTTACAAGCATAATTAGAGTTAAAGGAGATTGAAAAATTTATGGAGAAAGAATAGGTAAATTTGATGACTTCATCATCAATTCAGCTTCAATTAAGAGTCCAAGTGGATGGAGTATGAGTCAAGGAGGATTTTGAGGCACTTGACTCCATGTTTCTAGCAGTTTCAACCCTATTTTTGGGGGATTTTCAGTTATGCACGACCCTTTGGATTGTTTTTCAAATTCAGAACTCTTTGTGCCTATTTTTGAGGAGTTTTGTTTCAGTCATATGCCTAATTTGGAGGAGAGGTTTCAGTTAGACACTTCATCAAGCCAATTGGAGCCAAAATTCAAAATTTGAATTCTTGGAGCCTTTTGTTTATTAGTCTTTTTCTCTTCTCATATTCTCTCCAGTTCTGAGTTTGTTCACTATTATAGTAGCATATTCATACTTTGTAACTCATTTCTTATGAGATTCACAGTCACTTTGTAAAGAATTTTTTCCTTGAAATGCAAGAAACTTCTGATTTTCAATAAAAGAAGCTTGTTTCCTCCTCAAATATTTTTTGTTTCTAGTATTGTTAGTGAATGATATGATAAAAATATTGTGTTTTCCTTTACTTTTATCAAAATTCTTTCAATATTGAATGCACAAAGTGGCATGTTATAGTGCAGGTTTGCGATTGTGTTTATTGTTCTGGTGTACTAGAATTGTGAAAGCAACATTGTTTTCCTTTTTATGAACATCAAAAATCTAAAACCTTTCATAAGAATCATTTTTGCAAGCATGTGTAGCTGAGTTGTGAGATAGTACAACTTCATTAGTTGAGTGGATTTGTGAGTTTCAATAGCATTATCAAGTTTTATCTTTGGTGTATCACCTGTTAGTGATAGGTTTAAAATTATAAGCACATCCTTCTTACCCTTTTCCCTGTCAAGTATTAGTATTTTCAAGTATCTAAATGGGAGCCAACCCATAATATGGAGGTCTACTTTCACCATAGGATACCCACAGCCTGAGAGTAGTCCCATGTTGCATGGGATTGCTAAGCTTTAGGCTTAGCATCGGGTGCAAATCCCTGTGACAATAATAGGCTATTAGCCTTTTACCAAAAATAAACAAAGGAGTTCATCTTTAGCTTTGTAGCACTACCATTGATAGAAACAATTAAGTTCTCTGAAATTTTGGGCAAAATATAAAGAAATAATATACATTTGTCCTTCTCATTTAGTTTAACATCAATAAAACTAAGATAACTCAAAATAAAATAAAATTCTCAACAATAGAGTCTCCCTCTTTCATTTTTAATGATTTTTTTTTGTTTTAAATATAACTTAATAACAATACTCTTCATTTGATATACATATCACCTATCCTCTTCCACAAGCTATGTACAACAATATCTGAAAAATCCAATTGATGGTTCTTTGTGTCTTCTTTTCAATTTTGTGGAATCTTTATCAAGCATTCTTTTATTTTCCATTACTTTGCTGCAACTTTCCACTATATCCTTTCTTTCAAAAGATTCTCCATCTTCAACTTCCACAACTTATACCTAGATCCCTTGAACTTTTCAATCTTTAAAGGAGAATTACATGTCATAATTTCAACCACTCACAAATTGCAATACTTTCAATAAATACATTCCCTTTTGAACAAAACTAAAACTCTAATACAAAATATTGATAAATAGGGTAATCTACTACAATAAAAAATTGTTCACTTAGTATACAAATTTGAGATATTAATTAAAGCATCATATTATTAACCATGAAATAAAAGTGAGGAATTTCAAATCAACAAATACATTAAACAAAACTCATAACATTGGATTTATATGGAGGAACCCTTTAAAAAAACTATGCCATCAAAGAGAAGGAAAGTCTATACTAATCTAATAAATATGTTAAATTGATAAATCCAACCATCTCCCTTCAATATAATAACATTTTACAACATAAAAGTGCTCAAATTATAAAAAACCCATCAAAAAACTATCCAAGGCATCCAATTTATAGAGAACCGAAGGTGGAAATTCATAAATAGATTCCCAAAATAAAAACCACCAAAACCTATGGTATGGAAAAATCCAATGCCTTGATATAAAAAATATTTAATGCTTCCACGAATAGAAGCCACAATCATAAACATCTTTGACTCATGTGAAGAGTGAGCTCATATTCCTAAATATAGAGATAAAATATCGAGAGGCCAATTTATTTGGACCCCACCTAACATAAAAAGATGATCCAATCTCTCCTCTAGAATAGGATTGGAAAAGTATAAATAGGGTCAAATCAACTTGTAACCCACTACCATAAGTAACTTCCCTCATGAATTCTACTACAGTATTCCAAGTTACAAGGATAACAATACATACAAGACATCTTTCAAAAACCTACATGTGTGTCCAATTACCCATTCCTAAGATGTTAGATATTTGACATTAATCATAGGATTATAAGGTTAATATCACCTCAATTATAACATTTGTAACTTCATATATCATGGAAGAGAAGCATTGGATTTGGCATGCATTGACTCAAGCATGGAGGTAGTTGGATTGCACATTTAAAAAAATAAATTATTCTTTTTATTGGTGGACATTAATGAAATGGTACAGCAACATGAATTAGGACCCTAACATTCCTTTATTTCGGTTGAACTTCCATTAAGTGTCCTTTGATAGAATATTTGAGCTAATTTTGTCTTTTGGCAAGGCCTTTTGAATTTTGATAACCACTATTCATACTTATAACTTGAAACACATTAAATGGATATTAGGGGTTGGTAGTTTAATAATCTAAAAGAACTCCCTAGAGTAGTAGGATTCATTGAATCAAGATAAGTTAACAAGATTGAATGACTCATCCTGCTAAGGACTCAAAAAATATGAAGTTATTCATAGAAAATAATAGATTTTTGAATAGAAATTTCATAAATAAAAAATATAACCACGAGATAACCTATTAGAATGATCTTAACACATAATTTGAATTGAATTTACAATTTAAGGATCTTAGTGTTTTTAAGTTCATAGTTTTGTTCTTTTGGGTTTCTCACTAGAAATAACACAACAAAAGGATTTGGATATCAACTAGATGAAAAATATCTAGAAAACACAACACATATATACATTTACATGGAGGCATGAGTGGGAACTATGAGTTTTATAAACATAAACAAAGACAAGACTATGTGTAAGGAAGAAGGGAAGATTATATATACAGTTTTAAATATATCTTATTGACTAGAATTGGTTATACAAGGCCATGATGTAGTGTTGATAATTTGTATGAACTATATTTCTTACAAGTTCCAATGATATATGAACCACTCCAAATGAATAAAAATTACTATGATGTTTGGGATTTTCTCTATCATTAATCCATTTTATAATATGGTTTTTTGACTTCAAATGAGTGTACTATTGCTCACTTATCAAACCATAGTTTGTCAATATCTTCCTAATTTCTCATTCAATTTTAGGCAACTTATTTTGTTCCTATAATTGTAATAATTCAACCAACCTAATTTATATTTCATCATTTTGATCAATCTCTAATTGACAAACTTGATTGAACTAGGTAGTCTTTCCTCTTTACTACAAACCAAGGTATAAGTGGAGGTCCCCAAAACTTGTTTGATTGTGATCCTATTTTCCCATAGGGATTTATTTAGGTAAAAAATACATTTTCTTTTTAATTCCAATCCAACCCTTTTGATAATTTTTAACAAGTTCTTCTTGGTTAACTATACAAATCTATTTCCTTGTAGGTAATAATTTGATGAAACTTTAAAATAAATTTCATATTTAAAGAAAAAATTAATAATGAATGCTCCAACAAATTCCACTATTATTTATGATTGTTCTAGGTACACCAAACCTCATTATAATCCCTTATAGATAATTAATGGTGATTGTCTTTGTTTATTCCTTCAATGGCACAATTTTGATTTGCTTGGTGAAGTAGTTGGTAGATGTTTGTATGAATTTATGACTATTTTATGGTTATTTGATCATGTCCTATGAAATCTAAACCCTATTGAGCAAATAGATAATCTACAAAGATGGGATTCAAGGGGAGTGATTATTTTTCTTCTTATCAATATACAATTAACAATTTTAGTAGGTCTTGGTCCATCTATGGGCATCCAAAAATATTTGGGGATAATAATATCCGGCCTGCATTATTTTATTTGTTTTGGTTTGGGTTGAGTAGTATCCACCTAATAAACCTTGGTGGAATTCTTTGAGGGGAAATGAAACCTTTTCTTCTACACATTTTTGTAACACTCCATCAAAGTTCCTTCTAAATATGATACCATCAATTAGTCTCAATGGTACTTCTTGTAATTTATATGTACTTATTTTAGCCAAGTTTCGATTAACAAGGTATTGTCCTTTTATAAAAAAAAATATTGTTCATCCATCTAACTTGTTCCATGCTTTGGGTCATTTATCAAACAAGTTTCTTCTTCTTATTTTTGCATCTCCTTTAAATATTTTAGAATATGGATATCTTCTATCAAATGTTGATGTAGAGCCATTCATTTTACTGGTTTTTTAAGCTTTATGTTGATATCATACTCAAGGATCTTTGTTTTCCCATTAGACCTTTTTCCCTAATCTCACCAAGAATATATTCTCTTATGCTTAGGTGGACAACTATGGAAATGATCCTATTTGAAGAGATTACATTCTTGAATTTATTTAGTTCTTTTACTAAGCCATATGCTCATTTTTCCACAAAAATATACTTTACCTTAGTGTATTAAAAGATCTAGCCACATAATTCTATAGGATGTTCATTTGTGTTAATTTCTCCTTTCTTACTATAACAATACAATTTTTTCCACCATATACATATTGGAGAAAATCCTTATAAAAATTAAGATTTACTAATACTGGAGCCTTACGAATGGTCTCTTTGATTTGTTTAAATGTCTTTCTTCCCTTCTATGCTCATCTAAATATTAATCTTTCTTGAGTGGGAGGTTAATAGGCAACATTATACCTATATAAATTTCCTTACAAAATTATTATTTCTAAGGAAATATTTTAGGTTATTTTTGTGGTGGGGTAGTGACAGCTCAAGGATAGTTTGAACTCTTTCAGAATCAATAGTTACACCTTAAAAACAATATTTCCTAACAACTCCCCTTGGGTAATGTCAAAATTTGCATATCTTACAACTTTGACACAACAAAATCTACCTACTTTAGTGTCCATTCCCATAATATGTTTCTAGGATTCATTTTTTCCCATCCTTAGCCTCATTCCCCTTTCAAATGTTAATTTTTTTATTTGTGTATGTGTAAGCATTCATTTTTAAAATTTATTTAAAGTATTTTTATGTTTATTTTATATGTGGTAAGCATTTTATCATATTTTTATTTAAATATTCCAAGATATAAATGCACTTGTTGGTATGGAGCCTAATTATCTTCCTAATTTAGAGGTGGTGGAGTTGTTGTAATCAATCTCCAAATGGAATATTGTTGGTAATGGAGCTTGATCTTGTTAAAGGTCTATTTTTGTGGTGTTCTCACAACCGCATTTTGAGCTTATTTCATGCTTTGACTATGGAGAACAGGGGAAGGAAAAGAGAGATAGGAGAGAGCCTATGAAATTGTAGAAAGTCTAAGAAGGGCATACCCAAATCCAAGGAAGGCTGGAGTGCTAGCATTGTGGGAAGAAAGGACACTTGAAGAAAAAATGTTGATCTCAAAAAGGAAAACAAGGAGATGGACAACAAGAAAATAATAAGGAATCAAATGTAGTAGGTGATGTGTCACAATATTCTTTAATCCTTTCATTAGATAATATTATTGATTCTTGGGTGTTAGACTCAAGGGATTCATTCATGCCACACCCCATAGGAAATATTTTCTAGACTATGTTCAAGGTGATTTTGGATAGGTTTATTTGGTGATGATGAACCATGTAGTTGTTGGAAAGAGTAAGATACAGATAAAATTACAAAATGGAAACCAATGGTTGTTGAAAGAGGTGAGACGTATTCTTGATTTGAAAAGAAATCTAATTTTATTAGGAGAACTGGGAAGTGAAGGTTGTACAATTACATTTATATACAATTTGTGGAAGGTCACTAAAGGATCATTGATAATAGAAAAAGGAGAAAAGATAGGTACATTGTATTTATGTACTAGTAGTTCTATTTTTCTATTTCCTTAGCTTGATATGAGTAAATACAACATTGTGGCACCATATGCTTGGGAACACGAGTGAGAATAGGATGAGGATTATCCACTCAAGGAGTTTGTTTCTAGGTTTGAAGAAAGTTGATTTGAATTTTGTGAAAACAATGTTTATGGAAAACATAAGAGAGTTAGATTATATTAGAGTTAGGAAGGAAAAGAAGAGTGAAAAGTTAGAGCTTGTTCATTCAGATGTATGGGGATTGGCTAAAGTATCATATTTTGGTGGCTCTTATTATTATGTTATTTTATTTATGATACAACTAGAAAAAATAGGTTTTTTTCATTCAAACAAAATTTGTTGTCTTTGATACTTTTAAGAAATGGAAAGCTTTGGTTGAGAATGAGAGAGGACATACATTGAAGTGTCTCATATCATATAATGGAGGTGAATATTATAGCAAGGATTTTGTTCATACCATGGGATTAGTAGAGAGAAGACGCTTCCAAGAACGCCACAAGAAAATGGTATGTCATAAATGATGAATAGGATAATGATGGAGTGTGCAAGAAGTATGAGATTTCATGCAAGATTTCTCTTACAATTTTGGGAAAATTTTATGGATATTGTTGTTTAATTAATAAATAGAGAGCTTTAAATTTCCTTGGATGGTGGTATAACAAAGGAGGCATGGATAGGTAAAATGGTAAACTACTCATTTTTTAATTCATTTTTGGGTTGTGAAGCATTTGTCCATATCGATATTGAAAATAAAACAAATCTTGAGGAAAAATCCAAGAAATGTAATTTTATTGGATATGGAGTTAATTATTTTGGTTATCACTTATGGGATTATGAAAATCACAAAATAATTAGGAGTAGAGATGCGATAGTCAATGATAAGGTTAAATTACAAAGATAAATTGCAAGGAAAGAAAAAAGAAAAGGAAAACACATAAAATATAGTGTTTGATGATTTAATAACAAAAAAAAGAAGTTCCAAAGGTGATAGAAAATCAAAATGTTCAACAACAAGAACTACATTAGGTACCTCAAACTCTTTACTTTTTTTCTAGAATATATACTAGGTTAAGTAGACCCCCTAAATGATACTCTCTTTTATTATATTATGTATTGTTGATTGATTTTGGTGAACCAAATAGATATGAAGAAGCATTGTAGGTAGAAACCATAAAAAAGTGGGAGAAAGGGATGAAAGAGGAGATGAAATATTTGATAATAAAACTATATTTGGGACTTGGTTTAGTTTCCTATAGGAAAAAGAGCATTAAAAAATAATGGGTTTTACAGGTTGAAGGAAGAAGATGGAGAGGTACAAGGCAGATTTATTGTAAAGGGTTTTACATGAAAGAAAGGTCTAGATTTTGATGAAATATTTTTTCTTCTTGTTAAAATGAGTTCACCTAGAACTATTTCAAGCCTTGTAGAAGAAGATTACATCTTGAAGAGTTAGATATAAATACAACTTTCCTCCATAGGGATTTGGAGGAATAAATTTATATGTGGTAGCCATAGAGGTATGAGGTCAAAGGGAAGGAGCACTGCAGGTCGAAGAGGAGATTGTATGGCCTAAAGTAAGCTCCAAGGTTGTGGTATTTGAAATTTGACAGATTTATGAAAAAACAAGGTTATAGCAGATGTCATTTTGACCACTATGTTTATTTCAAGAGACTAGATAATGGTAGCTATATTATCTTATTATTGTATGTAGATGACATGCTTGTTTCAAGGTCTAACATACAAAACATAAATATTCTCAGAAGAAAATTAGCTAATTCATTTGCAATGAAAGATTTCGGTGCTACAAAGAAAATCCTTGATATGAGAATAACAAGAGACACGAAACGTCATAAATTAACATTGTCTTAAAGTGATGCAGAAGCATTATACTGATTGCATCATACCCCGTCAGTTTTGGGTTGAAAC
>VDFB02137095.1:0-14595 GCA_007258455.2 Sequoia sempervirens | reverse complement strand
TTCCATACATAGCCACAACACTTTTCATGAGCTTACGATCCCCAGATTGACATTTAGGAACAAACTAAGGAAATCAATACAAAGTTCCCAAAAATTGATGCAATTTTGTTAAGCCCATTTGAAAAAAATTGTAACAACCATAGTGTTATTCTTAGTAAAATTTCAAAATTTTCACCTCAAGTGAATAAACCATGATGTCATAAGATAGCAATAAAAAATTTCCTTTCCATACTGTAAATTATATGCACATTTGAGTAAACACTATTCCAAACTTCCATTGTAATTTGAAAAATATTTCCATAACATAGATTTCATATTGAATAAACTCAAGTTATCATTCAATAATACATCATTCCATATAAATGGGTACACGATTCATACACGACTCTCTTGAGCTTCATTTGGTAATAGATATACAAATTGGTCCTAATGTCACCACAATGGTTCATACATTCTGGATGTCCCCACTCCCTAGTGCATACACTCTAGTTGTTCCCAAAGTTGTTGCAAACATCCACAAACCTTGGCTTCCAACTGATGAGGAGAAGCATCACTCAAGCGCTTTTCCACAAACCACAGACTCATATGTGGTCCCCCACACATCTATCAATGGATAGATGGCCCTACCCTTTGACAAAGTGTTTGGTTGGTAAACCCCATAACAATAGCCTATCTGAGCTTAGTGTTGTACCCTACATAACTAGAAATTGGATCCACTAAAATCCTGAACTAGTATGCATAAAAGAAACATAGTGAACTGGCAATGTAAACAATGGCAACTTACACTACTTTGGCCAAAGTATTCTCACCTAGTACTTCGAGTGAGAGTCTTCCTATTCACATACACTACCATAGCTCGATTTGGATTATGACCATTCATATACTATGCATAGGTATTTTCCCTCTATAGTTAACCATTAACCTCATAAATAACCTATTCCCCTTTTCCCAAAACACAATGGTATCACTACCAATAAAGCATAAGCACAAGTTACTACCCCTTCAATGGATAATATAATCCCTAGGTATAACTTACAAGCTTTTCTAGTCTACACATTAACTTTGCATAAACAACTTAACAGGCCATTCCCTTCAATGGATAGCCTAGTTCCAAGATTAACCTTATAATCTAAAGTATAGCTACATAAGCTTCATCTTATCATGGAATAAATAATCATCAATATATCATGTCAATAAGTGATTCTTATTAATAGTATAGTCTCTTTAATAAATGACCTTAATCAAAGATTAATCATATCAATAAATTATTCTATTCGAGAGTGTAATCACCTTAGTAAAAAGGGTTATTCAAAGAGTAAGTCTTGCCAACAATATGACTTCATATCAAGAGTATAAAAAAACCAATTAGGTAACAACTCTAATGCTATAGGTAATCCCACCTATGGCTTCAACAAATAGAATTTCATAAACTTGAGTGATCTACCTAACCACATAGGTGAGTCTCAACCTCGGTATACCCTAATCTTGGATATAATCTATAATCAACAATCAATCGGTTGTGTAGGTTAATCTAACCCTATGTGCTTTCAAAAATTTCACTACATAACCCATCCAAGTAGGTTATTCCCGTCATATTGGTTCCCATGGGTAATTCAAGTAAATATCCCAATCTTAGTAGATAATTCTTATCCTAGGGTTTCAATCATTAATCAAATAGAATTCTAAACCAACATAGGTTATTCCCAACCTAGGGTATTGTTCAGTAGTAAAACAATGATCAAGTGATCATATAAGTACAAATTAGCAATGACTCATACTATCATTTCTTTCATACTATTGATGTATAGCTAAACCTTATCATTCCTAAGGTTTCCTAGCATTATAAGTTAACAGTGTCAAGTCGCTTCATGACATTGACACATATCTTTTTATACATGAAGTGTAATCTATCTATGTATAGATCATCATATGAGTTCCCAAATAGGCTATATATGGGTATTCATCACCCTCTTAAGCTATTCGCTAGATCTAGTATATAAATACTATTGATAGTTAATCACTCCTTACTATGGAGTATGTAAACACTTACAAGGAAATCATATCAACCAGATTCTTTTCCTTTCCTATAAGCAATTAGAATATAACTCTATTTCAAGCATCCTAATGCAATTTAGCAATACGTAATCAAGAAAGTAATCTTTTAGATTTGAAGATAAAATAGAATAAGATAGTAATCCATGCCTATCAAATTCTTATTCCAATTGACGATAGAGCTTCCTATCTTGGCCTCCTCTTGCTAACAACTTAGAAATCAATATTCCTTCGCTTAACCCTTCTAAAAATCACTCACCAAAGGCTCTCAACAAAAATAATAATCACTCCATTGAAAACTACAACAGAACGGCAACATACTGATGCATATGAAAAAGTGTGAATAATGGGGTAAGATCGACCCATATTTATGCACAAGAATCATCTCTTTAAGGATACTAATAAGGTTCTCAGCTTTCCACTTCTTAGCCATTACAAATTGACTCAACTAATAAGAAGAAAGGTGGAAAATTTATATGAGGATAGTCACTGATTTAACATAGCAACTAATTTATTGTCGACATAGTAGGTTGACATATTCAAAAAGGCACATGTTACAACATAGCTACTCAGTTCTAAGCTTAATAGAATTCTACAGTATTCAACCATTTCATATCATGGTGCTAAGTTACATCTTTTTCCCTATTTATAAGGTCATGATTTATCATTTGAATTGGTCTCGCACAACTTTCATCTCATTTAAAATCAACTCAGTCAAAGCCATATAGTCGAAACTTGGTATAATTTGACTCTTGTATTTACATCTACAATTGACTTACCACATTTGTGATATGTTGCACTATATCCTAGCTTACATAGTAGTCTAAAGGCTCACATAACTCATTATCATTTAGTCTGAAACATATATACACCTTTATAATTGCTTGGGTGTTATAATCATAGTGTGCCATATTCACCATATATCAACCAAAGCATAAACTTCACATATCGACCTTTATACTTGTATAAATCGGCCTCTAATAAATTTATTAATATATTTATAAATCAACCTCTAATACATTTCTTAATATATGTATAAATTGGCCTTTATATCCTTTGACTAAGTCTCATACCCATGCATTGTTTTTACTAACACCTTGTTTTCTTTATAAAGTAGCACTATATAATGCGCTCCATGTAGCATAGACTTATTTATGTGCTCAAACTCATTTCTTAGCATGATTCCTATGTATGGAAATGACTTATTTAGCTTGCGCTACCTTCTTTATCTTTTGCACATCATATAGAATATGCTTCTCCATTATTGAATGTGCATCATATATCTATATAATATAATATATATATATATATATATATTAACTCATATGTTAATAAATATGCATCATTCGATACTTCGAATGCATATACCCATATTTATCATTATCCACAAACAATTTTACTTGTGTATATATACACATATGTTCATGATATTATTGCTTTTATATTCAAACCCAAACACATATAATGATCACATATTCGTTGATCACCAATTATATATACCAAATACATATACACATATATATGTTAGTGATGTGTGTCCAACCAACACCATGATGCATATGATTTATTCATGCATGGTACGTGAAAGTATTCCTAAATTCATATGGACATGCACATTTACATTCATTATGCATGTTGGATATTGTGGTTGTCATTGATGTCAACACTATTAGCATTTGATGTATTAAAGGCTATATATGTCGAGGATAGTGAGAAATTTGTAAAAGAAAGTGTTACAGGTTCCCAATGGTATTGTGAAGGTCATGAAGGTGTCTTGTTCTATACGTTGAAGATCAGTTGTTGTGGATTAAAGGGTTTTCTATTGAGTGTATCTAGTTCATCTACCAGAAGTTTCAGAGGTCCGCGTGAAGATTTGATAGTGTTGTGAACAGTTGTGTTCTGACAATAAATATGTGGGTTTTGTCAGTATTCTTGAGTAAACTTTATGTGTTTTTGGTAATTCTAGTTTTTGTGGATGCTTCTTTGTTGTTTCTTGGTGCTCATGGATGTTTCTAGATCATGCTCTATCTTTGTGGTATGTCCACATTGATCAGTATGCTTGTGGTCGAAGATTTTTCTCTATATGTTCATTTTTTCATGTTCTTGGCCGACATGATGGTTGTAGCATGTGGATCTTCAAGGTGAAATTAATTAAATTATTTTTGTGTTGGAGTGTTAATTTGGGTCTCCACTATGTTGTGGCCGACCTTGATGGGTTCGCATTGCAAATTTATTTGTAAATTTGGGCCAACATTGAAAATATATTTTGTATTTATGGCCGACTAAGTTGTTGGTGTAATATCATGTTGCAGATATATAAGAGCGATTGTTTCATTGGTGTATAGTATGATTAGTATGCACAGTGTGCTCGGTGTGCTCTTGTGTGTGTATGTGTGAGTATCATTCAATTGTAGAGCAGAGTGTGAAGAAGATTTAGTGAAGTGTGAAGAAGTTTGAGCGAAGAGTGAAGAAGGTTTTTTTGTGCTTAACTAGAACTGTAATCAAGCTTATGTAGAAGCTATTTTCTCAGTTCACAATTTGGATGGTTTTAATACAAACCTTTCTTTGGACAATGAGTCCTCTTTTTTATTTAAGCAGTGAGCTCTAGGCAGTGTGCCTGAATGCATGTGCATTCCCATTATTCATATACTTCTAACAAGGTATAATATTGTGGACTAACCTCCACCGTGGTTTTTCCCATAATAGGGTTTCCAAATAAAAATATTGGTATTCTTTGTGTTTCTAATGTGTTTATTGTTCATGTTTTATTATTCATTCATCAGATATGAGATTAAGTTAAGTAAAGTTTGAAAAAGTTTAAATAATCTGTGACAGCTGATTCACCCCCCCTCTTAGTTGTTTGTCCTTGTTTTTCCAATTGGTATCAGAGCAGGTTCCTCTAAAGAAGTTTAAAAGCTTGAGGTGATCCGAGATGGCATCATACAAGAACAGTCCTAGATTTGATGGAACAAACTACTCATTGTGGAAAGCTAGGATGGAGTGTTATTTGAAGTGTATTGGTGAACCTTTTTGGAAAATTACAAACAACAGATATGTTATTCCTATGAGTGGTCCTTCCACTATTGATGAGGTTAAAGAGGTAAATACTAATGTCCAGGCTATGGAAGCTTTGTTGAGTGCTCTAATAGATTCAGAAATGACAAAGGTGTTAGGTATGAAGATAGCTCATGAGATGTGGATGAAGCTAGAAACTTTGTATGAAGGAGATGTACATGTGAAGATGGCTAAGCTACAGAGCTTGAAAGGGAAGTATGAAAATTTGAAGATGGGTGAAGATGAAAATATTTCCTCTTTTATGTAGAGAGTAAATGAACTAGTGATGGGTATTAGATGTGATGGTGGTATTCTAGATGAGGAAGAAATTGTGGCTAAGGTGCTCAGATCATTTCCTCCCTCCTACAAAGCAAAGGCCCATGCTATTGAAGAAACTAGATCATTGACGAATGTGACAAGGGATACACTGATTGGTAGACTTGCTGCCTTTGAGTTGAGTGAATTTGGTGATTCTGTTCCTAAGACTGAAACTACATTTAAGGCTACTGTATCTGGAAGAAACAAGCAAAGATATGATCCAGGAGAGAGTTCTAGAAAGACATTCAAGTATGAGGAATAAATGAAACAACTTGAAGATGAAGAAAGATAAGTAGAAGAGTTGGAAGCACTGATTGTAAAGAAAGAAGGTAGAGGACAAGGAAGGTATAAAGGAAAGATGCCTAGCAAATGTTTTTCTTGCAGTAAAATAGGTCATTTTGCATCAAGGTGTCCTAAAAGAGTCCCTAGATTTAAGCCTTACAAATCTAGATTCCAAAAGAAATGCTACTTTGTTGAAGGAGTGACTAATGATGAGTCTGATAAAGAAAATGGAAATGAAGATGCTTAAGTTTTCATTGCTATCAAGGAAAATAGTCTTGTGGCTATTGAATCTGCTAAAGTTGAGAAAGCTCTTGCAGCCCGAATTGAAGAAAAGGATGAGTGGGTCATTGACAGCTGATGCTCACAACATATGATTGGTGACAAAAGCAAATTTGTAAGTATAGAGAAGTATGATGGTGGGGTTGTAAGATTTGGAGATAACAATGCTTGTGTGATTTGTGGCAGAGGATCTATTTGTCTTGGTGGTAAGCATAACACTGATGATGTTCTTTATGTTGAAGGATTGAAGCACAACCTATTGGGTGTTGGACAGATAGTGGAAAAGGGTTATGATCTTTAGTTCAAATATGGAAGATACAGGATATATGGAAGCTTTGGAAATGTAATTGCTTGGTCAAATAGACAAAAGGTAATATTTTTCCTTAATCTTTGCTAGTGAAAGTTGCTTAATTGATCAAGTAGATGAAAGCTAGTTATGGCATAGAAGGTTGTGTCATGTGAATTTTTGATAACATTGTCAAAATAAGTTCCCTCAAAGCGATGAAGATCTACCTAAGCTAGTGAAGCACACTAGTATGACTTATTTTTCAAGGAATTAATGGAATGGGATAAAGACTAGAGTTTCTTTTGAGGGAGCAAACAACATAATTCAAATGGATTACTAGAGTTGATACATACTAATCTATGTGGAATTCCCTCTAGGGGAGTCAAAAGTCTCCATGGTGAAGGTACTTTTGTGTTGATTAGTGGCGATTACTCTAGAATGATATGGGTTGCTTTCTTAAGAGAAAATGTGAAGCATTAGAGAAGTTCAAAAGTTTCAAAGCTATGGAAGAAAATGAGAAAGGTCTAAAAATAAAATGCCTAAGGTCAGAAAGAGGTGGTGAGTTCACCTCCAGGGATTTTAATTCTTTCTATGATGAGCATGGAATTAGAAGACAATTATCTACTCCCCAAACCCCTCAATAGAATAAAGTTGCAGAGAGGAAGAACAAAACAGTTCTAGATGTTGCTAGAACAATGATCATTGAAGGAAATGTGCCTCACATCTATTGGAGTGAAGTTGTAAGCATTGTTGTATACACTTTGAATTGGGTAAATGTAAATGCTAATTCTGGTAAGACTCTTTGAACTTTATGGTTTGGTTATAAGCCTAATGTTAGGTACTTCAAGATCTTTGGAAGCAAATGCTGCATCAAAGAGATGAAAATGTAGACACTTCAAAATTTCCTAAGCCTCACGAGTGTCATTTTTCTTCATCCTAGTCCTTTGATAATTGAATAATTTTAGTTATTCAATCATGCGATCATATTCTCTATTAATTAAATAATTTTTAATAATTATTTAATTAATTCACTTTTAATCTTTGTTCTATCTTGATCCATTTAAATATAAACTAATTAGTCACTAGTTTCTCCCTCAACTTCTTCAATAGTTAAATATATTATTATTTTATTTAATTATTTTGTCACCTTTCATCTATAGTTAAATAATTACCATTAATTATCTATCTATTCATGGTCCTTTAATTCTTCTATAGTTAAATAATTATTAAAATTATTTAACTATCTCATGCCACCTCCCCTGTTAAATAACTAATCTAAATTAATTATTTAAGGACTAATTTTTATCTCTCCATTTAATTAAATTGATAAATTTAATTAAATGCTCCTTTTGTCATTTTCTCTAAATAAATAATTTATTTTCCACTTGTCCATTTTCTCCATTTTTGAATAAATAATTTAAATAAATTATTTATGCACCTCCACCTAGTCAAAGATGCTCTATTATAATCCCCTGTCATAACATTCATTTCTGTCATAGCCTACATGTCTTGCATGTCTGTCATAGCTGTCAGACGTCATAGTCGTCGGTATCATAGCTTTTCCATGCATGGCATATTCTTGGTGCATCAATTTTGGACCATTGATCTTGGCATCTTTTCTGAGACTTAATCTCAACCATCCATTTCATAACATCTCTCTCATGCATTCTCATCCATTGATCTTAGAATATTTCTAGAAGATTTATCTCAATCGTCCATTCGAATGGTTGTCTATAAAAACAACTTTCCTTCTCCATTTTCAGCTTAACAGCTAATTATCTCCAACTTTATTGCTACCATTTGCAGGTTTTGCACAAGTGTTTCAACAAATCTAAGGGCAAAGTTGCATAACAAGAAGAAGGAGAGCAAGAGAAAGAATCAACCATAATGGGGAGTGATTTATTTTATGTTTTGCATTTTTTATTATCTCCATTATTTGTTTTCTCTTGTTTGGATGTGGTTTAATAGCTTATTAGTGTTGGTTGTCACTTTATCTATGCTATTTGATTTCTAACCCCATGTCACATTTGGTGAACCCGACGTGAAGTAGAGAAATTTGTGTGTTCTTGTTTATTTTTGTTGTTTTGCAAATTACAGCCAAGAATGCATATGAAATCCCGTCATCTTCATTTGAGCACAGAAAAATGGACACATCAAATCTTTTAAACAAATTTCTGGGTTTTCTAGGCCTCGTTCTCAACTTTTCAGAATATTAAATGGTTTGAAATTTTGTTAAGATTTGAGAAAGTTATGGCCATTTTACTGATTGCAGTTTTTTAAGATTTAGTTGTTAAAATCCAATTTTTCTTTTGTTTATAATACTTTTGTTGTGTAGGATTTTGCAAAACTTTTTTTGGGTTTTGAAGGTCTATGTCTTAGCTTTCCATAGATATTTACAATTTAATTTTTTTTTCAGTTTTGTGAAAGTTATCACTATTTTAATTTGTTGTTTTCATTCAATTTCTTTGGTTTACTAATCTTTTGTTTGTAGCATGTGGCTTTGGAGTGGGGCTCCCAAAAATTGCTTCTTTTGAAGCAACAAAAAAATTGAGCTCTTAGTTTTTAGTTTTCTTTGTTTTTTTTTTCTTAGTTTAGTTTAGTCTTTTATTTTCTAATTTAGTTATTTACTAACTTTTAGTTTGGTTTTTAAACTCCTATTCTAACTTAGTTTTTTGTAGCTTTCTCGTTGGTCTAAGACATTTATGAAACAACTAATTTGTGGTTTTGCAGCTCCGTTAGTCAAAGACTCATTTCTTAAACAATGTGTTTGTGATTTCTAGTTTAGGAACACTTCTTTTGGTGCATTAAAATGAACATGTGCTTGATTCTATCTTACTATGTTTGAAGGTGGTAGGTGATTATACTCTCACCTTGTGAAAACTAGGTAATCAAAAAACCAGACCCGCCTTATTTTTTGTCACCTTCACGACTTAATAATTGAAGTATCCTCTCCCCTTGCACTTTCGAGTGATCCTGGGTGTAAGAGAAACGGTTATTATTTCTAAAAATGGGCCTGCCTTAAGGGAAAAAGTACTCACCTTAAGGGACGACCTGACTGGTAACAGGCTAAAGCCAAGCCACTTCCAGCCGAGATATAAAATGGGTGCTTGAGGAAAGTTCAAGTACCACGAGTGCAGATGTGTCACATGGATGGAGTAGTACTCCCATAAACCCTATTGAGCGTAACCTCTTTAGGCTGGAGTGCCACCTAATTGGTGATTAATCTCTCGCCCCATGTGTGGCCACTTGAATGGATGCCATAACTAAACACCTATTATTTTAAAAGCCAACCATTTTCAGTCATTGCTTGGTATAGTGCAGGGTACAGTATCATGCCCAAAGATACTCACTACTAACTCCCTTGAGTAGAGACAGCAGTTCTTGGGAAGTGATGACCTAAGAATCCAAAGTTGGTGTGCTCGAATGACGTTAATGAGCCATGGAGGGGAGCCAATGCGACCAAACTTCTAAGCTATCTGCTCTTAAGAAGGAAAGGTGTTTAGCACCAATCCGGGGTATATTGGTGGGCTATATCAAGTATAAAAACCATTGGCCTATTCGGATTGTGCTTGTCTCATGTGCGTTTGCATACACCAAAACATCGTGCTTGTCAAATGTTTTTTGGATTTTCAAACAGTATTCACCACATTCACAAATCTGAACACAAACAATCGACCTCAAACAAACATCACACCTAGTAACTTGAAACACCTCAAAACATTTCCAAGACCATAAACCAAACATGTCTAACTGCTATCCTCCATATTCATCCATGACCTATGAACGAAACCAAAGGATTGAATATCTTGACCATCGTTTGAAAGAGCTTGAGAAACAACTTGAATCCCAACATTTGAATGAAGTGATGCAATCATCTCATAAGCCTTTATCCTCATCCAAAACTACATCATCCAAGTTTAATGTCCATGAATTTCTACAAAGGCTAAATGAGAAACCCAAATCTATGTCCTCAAACACAAATAATCTTGAGCAATCCTACCATGTCATGCATCTATCTTCATCTCCCATAATTCAAAATATACCTCATGAGTCTTTCACCCAAGTTAACGATTTCATCCAACCATCCCCTCTCATCATACCATCTCCATCCAATGAGTCATGTCAATCTATTAGTCCAAAGCATGCTAGCATAGACTCCCTTGCACATCAAGATCAAAGCATTCTTTCAACTCCATCCAATGATACCAAAATTATGCAACCCCTTCCAATCTTTGACCAAGATCCCATCTCTCAAGAACCTCATGATGATCCCCTTATCTCTTTTTGTTTCATTCAAGATGATTCCCTTCCATCTCAAGAGAAAAGTATCCTTCCAAGTCCTCCTTCCACCTCATCTAATGAATCCATACCATCTCATGATTCCATCATATCCAATGATCAAGGTATGCTTTCCACAAAATCTAAGGATTCCCTTCCTCGTCAAGATCAAGATATACCTCCATTCAAGGATACCCTTTCATTCCATGATGATGTTCATCCTTCTCATGATCAAGACATGCCTTTCATACCACTTTGTGATGATTCCATACCTAATAAAGAGAAAGCTACTCCATCTCCTACACCTCTTGATCCTTTTCCAAGTCAAGATCAGAGTACCCCTTTATCCCCATGTCAAGATCCTATCACACATCCTAATTCCTCTCATGACCACAATCCTCCACAAGAGTCTATCACCCCTATTAAAACTATCCATGAACCTCTTACCTATCAAATGGGTTCTCTCACTTTTATCCAAGGTGGTTTACTTGAAGATATTTTTATTCCTTCCATATCACAACCACCTCATGATGGACTTGCATCTTGTTTCATAAACAATATATATCCCGTTGGCAAACAAATGTGTCAAAGTATGAACTACAAAGTCAAAGGATTAGGCCTTCATGAACAAGGTATCCTAGAACCCCTTTATATCCAAGAAAACAAATACTATCATGGCCTTGGTTATACAACTCACGCTCAAGACATTCGTACCCATCATAAGCCTAGATTCCATCAAAATAAACCTACTTATTCTAGTCCATCAAACATTCCATCTATCCTAGGTCCTTATCCTAGTCCATCAAGCCTTCCATCTATCCTTGGTCCTTATCATACAAACCCTAGTTCATCAACCCTTCCATCCATATTGGGGCCCTACATCCCTCCATCTCCTATTTATCAAGAACAACAAAGGCACACATCCTTGACGCCCTCTCAAAATTCTACCTACATTAACCCATCCATAAGGCCTCCATATCATTCATCTCCATCCACCCATCCCATTGCTCTTTGAAGTAATTTGGGTGCCAAATTTCAAAAGCTTCCATATCAAAATCCACATGTATCAAAGGATCAACATGTCTCCTTGAAGAGCCATGCAAAAATAAAAGAAAATTTGATCCCAAGTCAAAATAAAAATCCAAAAGGCCACAAAGGCCCATCAAGTCAAAATCAAAAAATTCAAAGGCCACAAAGGCCCATAAATCAAGAAGAAAAATTTCAAAGGCCATGCCCATAAAAAGAAGATTCCTCAAAGCCCAAAATGCCTATGAATCAAAAATCAAATTCAAAGCTATGTGATCTCAAAAGCCTCAGAGAAGCAATAAAATATAAATTGGCATCCAAAGTTGCTAATCCAAAAGCTCTCCCATCGTCCATCTAAAACCTATCACCTTCCAAATTCATTTTTCTCAATCACTCCACCACCTCTTCAAGGTAAACGTGCCAATGTTGATCTTTTTCCATCTTTCCATCTATCCATCAACAAGCCTTCCAACCTCCTATCCATTATCCAACATTCATCCCCCATTATCCTCCTTTTTATCCAAACTCTTTTCATAAGTCCTCATTTTTTCCATCATACCATTAATATACCAACGCTTATGAGCCTAACCCCTCATTGCCATGGTTTAGAGAACACACCGAGGGATAGTCATGAAATTTGATGCTTGATTCCTCTCTCCATCTTCCTATCATGCATATATTATCTTCCATATTCATTTATCCATATCCATATCCTATCTTCCATATTCATCTTGTACTCTACACTTGGTGGAAAGTTTCATCCATCCTTTCATTCATATCCATTATCCTCTTTGCGTTCATCCTTTACCTTTCCACCTTTGATCTTGACAAAGTTAAGGATCTTCTTTTCCATCGTATATCTTATCCTATACACTTTATTCATATCTTCCGTACCATATCCTTCACCGTATCCATATTCCACCATCCTATCTTAATGCATCCTTTCTTCCCTTCCTTGGTCTTGATGAGGAATAAGAGAAAAATACTTAGGCATTGTGTCCATATCTTATCGATCTTGATCATCCTATTCATTATCCTTATCTTTGCATTCTTCCATTCCATATCTCCTAGCTTATCAAAATCCATGTCCCATTTCCTTCCTTTGTTCTTGATGAGATTAGGGGAAAAATTACAAACACATGCTTTGGATTCCCTTGCATATCCTTATGTGTTACCATTCCATCTTAGTTCACATCCTTATCATTTATCCATGATTAAATTACCTCCAATATTGGTCATCATGTCCCTTTGCAACCTTGAATCTTATCATGTGAATCATATTTGAGCTTAGCTATAAAACATTATCCAATCCTCATATTTTTTTTGTCAATCGATCATCAACAATCATCAATCTTATCGTACTTAGAGGAATCAGTGATCCTAAGTACTTATCATCATCATGCCTTATGGAATCGATCATTCCTGGCATCCAATCAATGAACCATTATCATCTTTTGACAAAGGATATGTTGCTTGTGTGACATGTTTTGTAGTGAATCTTTCATTTTGATCTATTGTTTATCCATGGTTGCACTACTTCTAGTGTGTGGCATCTAGTTCCTTCAATCAGTCATATCACATTTCATTTCACTCCATCTTTAAAGCTTGAAAAAATAAAAAAAATCATAAAATATCTTGAAAAAACTCTAAAAAAAAACCCTAAAATGTCCTCCTCAAGAAATCCAAAAATAAAAATATTCCAAAATCCCAAAATATAAAATACCCAAAAACAGTGACACTTTCAGATCATCACACAGCCTTGAACTTCAACAAAATCAAAACATGCAAGTGTTGACAATCAAGCAAACATTATAACATATATATCAACCCATCTTACAAATCCAACCAAACGCATAAAACCATACCAAGAATCGGTTCTATATCGAAGCATGATCCATGTTTGTTTGTTTATCTTTGATTGTTTTATGATTTTATCTTTGGTGACATGCCTTTTAGCTTCTCCAGGATGTCTTGGACTAGACAGGGGAGGATGGGGCATGTTCACTTGTTTTTTGTTTGTGGATTGTTTCTTATTCATAGGATGACTTGTCTTAGGACATGGTTGTCTAAAACCATCAAGGACCTATGAGTCTACTATGGATGAGAGCATTCCTTGTTTGATAGTGTTTTCCTTGCAATAAGTATTCAGGTCATCTATGGTTCTTATACCTAGATGCTTATTCTTCATTACTAAATAAAAATGCAAACATTATTCAGGTCATCTAGATGTTCATGTTCTCTAGATGCTTATACTAATTTGCAACATAATAAGCTCGATGATGATAAAAGCACTTAAAAGGCACAAGAGACTTCATCACCTTCATTCTCTTCCATCTTGCATTTCATTTTCTTCATCTTTCTTGTCACAGAGAAATCAATCAATTGCTTAACTCACTGATATATGTCTCTTGAATCAAATCTCAAATCAATCAACTTGCTTCTCGAAATCTCATGTCCCCTTAATTCAATCAATTAGTCAATCCATCATTGCAACACCTTGTCTTGCATAAGCATCATTCTAAATCAGCTTAATCAGCTCAATCAACTTCATTAGCTCATCAACTTGGCTATACTGATCATTTCCATCAATTGCTCGCTATTTCATTAATTGTGCATTTTCATCAAAATGTACAATCATTTATCACTTGCTCACGTATCTAATCATCTTTCGATCACGAGATTAATCTTCTTAAAATCTATTCGATCAATCTCTCAAGGGGGCATATCATTCTTATCATAATCCTTACCAAGATATCTTTGGGGCATGTATCAGTTGATCAATCTTTTTCTTTGAAACAACGCGACAAGCTACATTGTCTCAAAGAGGGGCAAAATGTAGACACTAAAAAATGTCCTAAGCCTACGAGTGTCATTTTTCTTCATCCTCGTCCTTCGATAATTGAATAATTTTAGTTATTCAATCATGTTTGATCATATTCCTCTATTAATTAAATAATTTTTAATAATTATTTAATTAATTCACTTTCTAATCTTTATTCTATCCCGATCAATTAAATAAA
>VDFB02137094.1:0-19103 GCA_007258455.2 Sequoia sempervirens | reverse complement strand
AAGGTAAACAAAGCATAAACAAGATGAAACTAGTGGATAAACCAAAGTTATACCTTCAATTCCTCACAATAGATTGAGCTCAAGTTTGCACCCATGAACTTGAATGTGGATTGCTCACTTAGAATTCCAACATAGTATGGCTAAGTCAATTCAATATGGAAAAATTAGAAGAGGAGACTCCATTTTATAGAAATTAGATGAGCAAAATGGAGGGCTGGTATTACTTGATCAAATCAAGGGTGGAGATTAAATTGGGCATCAATCAAGAGCATTGTGACATGTGTCACAATGGGGAGAGATGAATGAGATGAGGTGTACTCACACATGTGTGAGCACAACTTGGATAGAGAGGCCATTTCATTTTGGAGGTTTTGTGTAAGAGAGTAAGAATTAGTTGGGGTAGGTAGGATATCACACATGTGTGAGAGGAGAGAGTAGGCTAGGACACTTGTCACCATGTGGAAAGTTTTACGGAGAGGTGAGGGAATTTTAAATTGGAAGAAATTGTTAATGATAATTACTAAGAAGGTTTAAATCAATTAATCAAGGATTAATTAATTTAATGGGGTAGGTCGAGTTAATAAACCATGATTTTATTTAACTTGGGTGAATTCAAATATTAGAGGATGGACTAATGATAATTAAAGGAGGGATAAGGTTAATTAATCAAAGATTAATTAAGTTAAGTGTTTTTAGAAGCAATAAGGATAATGGTGGGATTAATTAAATAATTCAAATATTTAATTAACTCAAAGAAATTTAGTCTAAAGAATGATATTATTAATTAAATAATAAAATATTTAATTAATTATTAGAATAAGGTAGAATAATTAATTAAATAATAATATTTAATTAATTAGGAAGAAGTGTTATTAGAATTAGGGTGACTACAAGAACTTGGTTGCTTCACCATTAATACCTTGAAATTCTTGAAAGTTTGGAAGACATCACTTTTGTACTTAAGAAAGTATACTCAAGTGTGACAAGAGTATACATCAATGAAAGTGAGTACATACTCCACTCCGAAAAATGATGACATTGGAAATGACATGAGGTCACTATGAACCAACTCAAGTATGGTAGTAGAATGATGGATTTTAACCTTTGGAAAGGCTTCTTGATGATGTTTGTGAAGTACATAACCTTGAAAAATGCCCTTTAGGAAAAGTACCTTAGGGATTCCAAGTACCATATTCCTAGCACTCAACTATTCAAGATACCTATAATTGAGATGTTCAAACCTTTGATACCAATGTTTATTAAAAGAATCAGTATGGGAAATATGTGATAGTCCACAAGATCACTCAAAACCATGGAAATTATACAATTGAAACCCATAGTTTTCTCTACCTAATGCAACAATCCTCTTTGGGTGGTTTATTTATCAAATAACTATATCATATGGTGAAAACTTGACTACCTTTCCATCAGTAGTATGAAAAATATGGTAAATTAAAATGAGATCAACTAAAATATCAAGAACATAGAGAACATCCTCAATGCTACCCTCTATCAACTATAATATACTTGAGGTCCCTTAACTAGAATTTGTGAAAAGTTTCAAACTAAAATATGAGAAGTAGTGCCATCAGAAATATATGCTAGAAGATCCTATGAATGAATCATGTGATGTGAGGCTCCTGAGTCAACTATCCAACTATCCTTGAATGAATCTAAACATCTAGTTGTAAGGGAATACCGCTTAAAAGGTTTGGGAAGATGAATTTGGTTTCTCTACATGGCCTCTTCCAAATCTTCAATCCTCTTATGAAGAAATTTTCTCTCATGATTTTGTAATCCCAAAAAGTACAATGAAGTTTCTTTTTAGTTTTGTAAGTCTTCTTTCCTAATTGTGTAGATGATGTGGCTGCTATGTCGATTGAATTGTTCTACTTAGATGATATCTCATTCTTTGAAGATGATTCTACCTTAGTTTTATTGTAAGGCTTCTTTCCTTTTGCCTTGGATTCTTGGACAACTAGTGGTTGAATTTTTAAAGCATGGATAGCATCCAAAGATATTAGTTTATATTGTTCTCTTGTAAGTCTATCACAAAACTATTTAAAAGATGACATTATGTCTTGTTTAAAGAGAATCCATTGTAGAGTAAAAGGAAGAAGGAAATATATGATAACTACCTTCAAGTATAGAAAAAAAATACTTAAATAGGACCATGAAATATTTAATATAAGAGAAGGCATCTATAGACAATATTGTTAATTCAACATCTAATTGTAGAACCTTGAATTCATCAACTTTACCAAAGAGATTCAAATTTATCCCACAATTTCTTAGGATTTGTAAAACTAGAAATTTGAAATTTCAATTAATTGAAAATGATAAGACCTATCATTCCCATTGTTTCATCTCACTTTTTTCAATAAGTAAACTACTCAAGCTCCCTAGTAAATTCAAGTTTTTTTCCATTAACCATTTTCCATAGTCCATTAGATTGGACTAATTTTTATACTTTCACTTTATAAGTGTGAAAATTATTTAGAGTTAACATGTTGATTTTAGGATCCATCATGAACACAAAACAAGATACTTGAATTGTGCATTAGAAAACCCCCAAAATTATATTATATCTTATTTAGACCCCCTTGAAATATTCAAAACAAGAATTACATGTGTGTGTCAAGTTTGGAAGTCAAATCATTGGTTTATACCTCACAAATATTTTTACAAATAGTGAAAATTTATCTTCCTTAAACTCAATTTTGATTAAAAATATGCAATCCTTATGAAATTATGATGAATTTTTAAAAAAATGTTTAATTTTAACAAATGGTGGAAATTTCATGCCCCATAGCAATTAAACAAATTATGACTTGAAATCGTAAGCAGAAAAAATTAGATTAGAAATTATAATTTGCAAATCATCTTTACATGAAAGTGTTAGGCTCAAAAAGAGCTTTCCAATGACTATTAACAATAAAAAAAATGGACTCCCTTTTTGAAATTTATGTTGGAACAAAAAAATTCCCCCTTTTAGTCTCTTGAGGGTCAACAGACAACCAACTTTAACCACTAGCATAAGATTTTTTAAGTGGCAATCAATTTTTCAATTTAGCTAATTCATTGAGCAATTAGCATTAAATGTTAAAAGTTTCTACTAACAGTGTGGGGCCCACCAAGATGGATGATAAAAGTGATGAAACATGTAGATGTGAGGAAACATCAAATCGAGGGAAGCGAGGAGATAACAACATAAACGTTAGCTCAGTTTTCCTACTGCTTCGAATTCCTCAACATGGTGGCTTGCACAAGAAAATATTTGTGCATCGTGGGTAGGAAGTGTTAATGTGAATAAGACATGTATTTTAAATTGTAACAAGTATTGTTATTGGAAAATACTCTTTGTGGTTTTTCTCATTTTGTAAGTTGAAAATATAAAGGTTGTAGAGAAACAGTGGGAGTTGAAGGTGGGGAGTTGGAAACCAACCTAATTTAGGTGAGGGATTTCTAAGGTGAGGATTTCTAAGCAATAGGGTTTTTTTTTGTAAAGGGCTTTACAACATTAATTGGGTTGTTATTTGTAAAGGGTTTTAAAATGTTAAGTGGGTTGCACGTTTAATAAAACTAAGTGTTTTGCAACCTAGAATTTTTCAAAATAGTATTAATGTCTTGAAAATATTTTACCATATTTAGACCATAGGAATGTAAATGAAAGTTTCCATTTTATAAATACCCAATATTTTCCAAACAACCATTAACACTCTATGTTGTTAGCTTTTTTCATTTGTAGGTTGAGAGTTAAATGTTGGATAGTAAGTGCGCTTGTGGAGGGTGAGACAAAACCAATCAACTTGACGCGGAGGGGTATCTAAGTGATTGGGTTGTTATTTGTAAAGGGTTTTAAAAAATTAAGTGGGTTTTTGTTTGTTAAGGGTTTTAAGACATTAAGTGGGTTGCAGGTTCTGTAAATATTGATGTTTTGCAACTTAGAATTTTATAAAATAGTATGAATGTCTTGAAAATATTTTTTTATTGAAACCATAAAAATGTAATGAAAGGAATTATTTGGTAAACACCTAGTGTTTTCCAACAACCATTAACACTCTGTGTTGTTGTATTTTTCATTTTGCAAGTTGAAAGTGAAATGTTGGAGAGTAAGGGGCAGAGTTGCTAGTGGGGGAGTGGTGCACGGGCACCTCACCTTCATGATGTAAAAGGGTGTTAGATGTTAGGTTTTATTTTTTGAGTCAATTGTTTTTGTAATAAGGTCTATTTAGACCATGTGTGATGTTTTTGGTCATGTGGGGTCAGTTGTGTTAAAATATGACAATTTTGTAAAAAGTTGCAAAGTTGCTCAAGCAACATTTACATTTTTGGCTTGTGTAGGAAGTTGAAGCATTGGCATTAGAAAAGTTGTTAGCCAATGGTTGATTTTGGTTGAAACATGTTTTAATCTACCTAGGGATGTTCAAGTAATTCTTCTAGAGACATTTTGGTGATCAAACAATAAAGTTTAACTCTATTTTTTGTGTTTTACATTGAGTTTTTGCTGCTACATAAGTTTGTACGATTCTGTACAACCTGCAAATGATATAACTTGCATTGGAATTGTTGAAGGGATGGATGAGTTGTATTTTGGTTTTGTTTTCATCATTTTTCATTAAGTTTGGATTGAATTTGAAGCAATTTACTGAAAATAATCAAGAAACCCTAGTTTTGAAGGTTTGAGAGAAGAATCATCAATTAGGAGGCAATTCCACCTGTGAAAAATTCTAAAAATTGTCGGAATGGGGGTAGTTAGGATTTTTCTAATGTTAGTAGGGTTTGAAGATGCAGGGGATGGAGTTAGGGTAGAGTTTGATCAATCCCTAGCCTAATATATTTATGTATTAGGCTTAGGTAATTAGGTCGATTGTATGTTTTGATGATAAAAGATTTGGTGAATGTTCTAATTGATAAAAGTTGCAGTTTCAGACCCCATGTGACTTGAAAAAATCCCTAGAGTGAAGGTTTGATGTTTGGAGAAAGTATTTCATATTGTTGCTTTGGAAAACAAGCATTATTAGGCCTCTTTTCTCAGTAGCAGTCAAAATTGGAGGGTGTTCTTATAAAAAAACCACATCTACAAAGTTCATATGTTTCAATGTAACATAAAGGGTATTAGAAATGATGTTTATATTCTAGGTTTGAATTATTTTCTAAAAGTTATGATGAGAAAACCCTATTCTAAGTACTACAAGGAAAATTGAGAGTTTTGGGGAAAAAGCACCAAGTTATGGTTTCCAAATTGAAAAGTTTGTTCATTTGAGATTGAATTGAAGCTTTCACCCTACTCTACATTAGGGAAACAAAAAAATCAACCAAAGTGAGGTGATGGGTTTCTAATCGATTGGGTTGTTGTTTGTAAAGGGTTTTAAAACATTATGTGAGTTGTTGTTTGCAAAGGGTTTTCAAAAATTAAGTGGGTTGTTGTTTGTAAAGGTTTTTCAAATATTAAGTGGGTTGCAGGTTTCATAAAACCTAGTGTTTTGCAACCAAAAACTTTACAAAATAGTATGAGTTTCTTGAAAAGATTTTGTTATTTAGACCTAGTGTTTTCCAACAACCATTAACAATATGTGTTTCACCACTGTCAATAAGTTTATTCATTATTGCTTATAATGACAAGAAATTGGTATTCTTGCTATTTGTAATAAACACCTAGATATAGAAGCTTAAAAACCACAAGGGCTTGGGTATGATGTGATGTAGGTTATACTTTTATAAATACCTAGTTTTTTCCAACAATAAATTATACACTTATAGTATGATTGTAATCAAAGCCTTTAGCTATTTAGACAGTTTGAATTCATTGAAAGGCACCTTCAACATTTATAAGAACTCTTAGGTAGACTAAAAATAACATTTCAATTTCCTCATATGATGGTAAACCCATTGCAGTAAAAAAATTTTGGTTAAAAATGGGCAAACCAAATGTATAAGATTTTTTGAGGAAATCAAGGAAAAATCAAATTTAAAAAAAAACCATAAAATATTGTTGAAAAAGAGATAATAACTATTTTTTAAAAATTGAAAGTAATTTCCATAGCATAGAGATATAGAGAGAAAATAAAATAATTATTTTAATTAATAAGTTGTAGAAAATAGATATTTGTAGTTTATATTCATATCACTAATTACATTGAATTGCACACCTTTCATACTCAAAGAATTACTTCACATTGCATAACTAATAAGTAGATGTTGATAGATGACAAAATTTAAATTGCAATATAGTTTTTTACAAAGTCAACCTAAGCAGTTATGCAGCTACTTCACATTGTATAACTAATGACTAGGAGTAGCTTCCAATTACATTTTGTTGTCAGGGAATTCCATGAAACCATAGTTGTTTGAGAAATTTTTTCAAACTGTTCACTACCTTGTCTATGCTACCACATTTTTCATACATATCTACCAAAGCATTTTATCAAACAGTTCACTGCTTTGCTTCTATGGTTAAAATCTTAAAACATGTGCTTTCAAACAAGCTATGGATGCTGAGAAAATATCTATCAAAGTATAATAGTAATAAATAGCATAGACAAGGAAGTGAACTATTTGAAAAAAATCCTCAAAGAAATATGGTCTCATGGTGATTGGAATGCTATGACAAGACATAGATGCAACAATGAACTGTTTGAAAAAATTCCTCAAATAAATGTGCTCATGGTGATGGAATTCCATGAAAATCCATAGCAATATGGATTTTCATGGAATTCCATCACCATGAGACCATATTTCTTTGAGGATTTTTTTTGAACAATTCACTACCTTGTCTATGGTGCCACATTTTCCATACATTTCTACCAAAGTATTTTATCAAACAATCCACTACCTTGATACTATGGATAGTATCCTAAAATAGGTTCTTTCAAACAAGCTATGCATGCTTGGAAAAAATCCATCAAAGCATAATAGTAAGCAATAGCATAGACAAGGAAGTGAACTATTTGAAAAAAATTCTCAAAGAAATGTGGTCTCATGGTGATGGAATGCCATGAAAATCAATATTCACTGCTTGAAAAAATGCCTCAAATAAATGTGGTCTCATTGTGATGGAATTCCATGACAATCCATATGCTATGCATTTTCATGGAATTCCATCACCATATTTCTTTGAGGAAATTTTTCAAATACTTCACTGCCTTCTCTATGCTACAACATTTTTCATACATGTCTACCAAAGCATTTTATCAAATTGTTCACTACCTTGCTGCTATGGATAAAAGCCTAAAATGGGTGCTTTCAAACAAGCTATGGATGCTTGGAAAAAATATATCAAAGAATAATAGTAAGAATTATCATAGACAAGGTAGTGAACTGCTTGAAAAGAATGCCTCAAATAAATGTGGTCTGATGGTGATGGAATACCATGAAAATCCATATTATTCAAAAAAAATGCCTCAAATAAATTTGGTTGCATGGTGATGGAATGTCATGACAATCCATATTGTAATATGTATTGTCATGGAATTCCATCACCATGAGACCACATTTATTTGAGGCATTCTTTTCAAATAGTTCACTACCTTGTCTATGCTACCACATTTTTCATACATGTCTACCAAAGAATTTTATCAAAAATTTCACTACCTTGCTGCTATAGCTAAAACCCTAAAATAGGTTCTTTTGAACAATCTATGGATTCTTGGAAAACAACTACCAAATCGTAATAGTAAGCAATAACATAGACAAGGTAGTGAACTATTTGAAAAAATCCTCAAAGAAATACATTATCATGGTGAAGTAATGACATGACAATCCATAGAAAATGAACTAAACTATTTGAAAAAATTCCCAAAACAAATATGGGAGAGTATCACTCTCATCTTAGATACATTCTAATCAATTATGGTCTTCAATGGTATCTTTGGATGTTTCATAAATTTAGAGACACAAATAATCCATATGACAATGAAGCGGTTGACTGCAATGATCACTTTCTATTCTGTAGACTGTAATAATGTATTGAAGTTCACCTTCATATTTTATAACAACCATTAGTTTGAGTAAGCATTGCATTTCAATATCTTCAAATGATTGGAACAAAAAATGCATAAAATAGTTACAGGTTGGAAAACACAGTGGGTTGTGACTTCTCAATTATTGTTCAATTCCCAAGGGTGTAGATTTTGGGGTGGAGTTGTAGTGTGGGGGATACATAAAAGTAACTAGATGGAGCTTAGGACTGACTAACTAATTGGGTTGTTGCATGTAGAGGGTTATACAAGAGTATGTGGGTTGTAGGTTTTATAACACAATGTTTTCCAACATTCAATTATACATAGAGAGTTGGTTGTAATGAAAATCTTTGTTATTTGTAAATTAAGAATTTAATGAAAGGCACCTTCAAAATTTATAATAACTCTTAGGTAGACTAAATTCTGCATTTCAATTTCCTCATATGATGGTAAAATAATTACAATAAATAATTATAGGTTGGAAAAGATAATGTGGGATGTCAGTAGATGATTTTATTAAACCTACACAAATTCCAAACATCTCATTTATTCAATACTATAGAAGTTCATAGACTTCTCCCTTCTCCCACTACAAGGGCCATGGTTGAAAATCCTAGCTATCACTCTCTTATCCTAAAGTTGAATTTTCCCCTCACTTCGTACATAACTCTATATTCCGAAAGAATAACTGATTATTAAAATTTAGTTACTAAAGAAGCCTCCTATTATATGTAGAATATGAAAATTATTTCCTTGCATATGTTAATTCCAACATTTTGTAATATTAAAATTTAAAATAAAACAGTAATCTTGCATTGCCTTTTGAAGGGCAGCAAGTTGAGGAACACAAGTATTATGATGTTCATCTTTTGTTACCACTTCGAGCTTGCACATTTGTATCTTATTTTCCATTCTGGGAACCAATTCAGTCAATGTATGGTGCTCATTTTTGATATATCTATTTTCAAAAAGAGAAAGATCTTAGGACTTTAGGTCTAGTTGAGATTTCAAATGTGAAATCCTCTTTCCCAATGGAAAACAATGACTCAATTTTTGCTTCAATTCTTACTAGCATTATTTGATGAATAACACGTTGAGACTCTACCTTAGACAATGCATAAATCTTCCTTAACAATTTACCTCCTTGTCTATGACTTCCACCAGTAAGAAGAACTTTTGGCTAAAAAATGTTCCCTTCAAGAGTTACAGCTGGAGATCCCATATCTCTATAAGAAGGAATCTCCTTTGTAGCATTTGAATTTTTCCAAACAAATACACTACAAAATAAAAATTACATGGCTACTTCAATATCATCTTCATATGCAACAAGAGATAGTGTCAGCCTTGCATTTTCATTACCCACCAATTTCGCTATTGATTGTTGAGTTATTGAAGAAATTGTATGGGCTTAGATTTTTTTTTAAGGGAAAATCATTACACTTCTTTGTAGATGTCCTATTTGAAGTAGTAGCTCTCCTATTTGTTTTATGTCCACTACTGAATTACACAAATTACCTCCTCTAGCAACCTCAAGTGTATTTATTGTTGTGGCATCTTGAACTGTTATAAGTTGTGCAACAAAAACTTTGAATTTTTAGCTATCAAAATGCTTTGCAGGACCATTATAGCTAAATTGAAAATTTCTTAATTCATCCTCAAGGAGCCTCATATAATCCTTAAAATTGTGAACTATGTTAGATTCTTGGAAACACTCATTTTATAATGTCTCCATGTGCCCTTCTGTTGGCATATGGATTTGGGAGATTTTTTTTTTGTTCCTAGTGTTGTCATTGATGGAAATTGGAGTCAATAGTATGGTCAGCATTTCAAAAGTAGCTCATACTAGTAGGAAAAGTAGAAGACAATATTCTACAAGAAAAAAGTATGAAGAATAGAGTATCTAGTTGGAAATTTGGTATGAATACTTCACCAGATCATTATTTTCTTGTGTGGATCCCTAGGGAAGCTTGTCAAGCATGTATGTTGTACCTTATTGGGAAGTTTTATGGTGTTGCAGAAATTGATGTATGAGTTAAGAGATTCGGTACAACTTATTGTTTATTTTCTCATTATGGCTCCATCGGTTGCATGGCACATGCTTCCGGCAAAGGCAATATTTTTTTACTATTTTGCGTGTTGGGAGTTTTGGTTTGGGTCCCTACTATAGTCTAGATAACTTGTGTGGGTACGCATTAATTCTAATTGATGATTTGAGCCAACATGTGGAAGAATATTATATTTTGTTTAAAGTTGACATATAACAATAAAATCTTGTTAGTAGATATATATGTGAGATCAAAAAATAATTTTTGTAGTGTGAAGTGTGAAGGTGTGTAAGCAAAATAGTGTAGAGTAGCTATATGGGCTAATATTAGAAGATCTATTGAGTGATTTTTTTTTGTGCTACAAAAGGGTTTTTGTAGGAGAGTAGAGCAGAGCAGAGCAAAAGTGTGAATTGGATAGAAGATCCAAATTCTATTTCATGTGCTTTATTGGAACTGAATCTAGGCATTTGGAGATGCTAATTTCCCAGTTCAATCTTTTTGTTATATTCTCAAAAATTATGTAAGGCAGTGAGCCTTTCCTTTTTGAGCAGTGGTCTCTAAGCAGTGTACCTAAATGCAATCGCATTCCCTTTTGGTCATACTTTTAACCGAGTATACTTTGTGGATTAACCTCCACCATGGTTTTTCCCCTAATAGGGT
The DNA here is from genome assembly GCA_007258455.2 of Sequoia sempervirens. NCBI lineage: Eukaryota > Viridiplantae > Streptophyta > Pinopsida > Cupressales > Cupressaceae > Sequoia > Sequoia sempervirens. The sequence goes on along the minus strand of VDFB02137094.1, from coordinate 8,437 downwards.
TTCCATGTAAAAATTCTAGTGTTATGGTGTTCACATTGTCTCTTTAATGTGATTAAATGTTTTCCTTATACTTATATGTTGTGGATGCTATTAAAATTTAATATTGTTGTTGAAAGTTTAAGATCTGATTTGAAATTCAAATATTGTATACCATTGATTCACCCCCCCCTCTCAATGTTCCTAGTGTCCAACAATTAGTATCAGAGCGGATTCCTCTTCTAAAGTTTAACAACTTGAGGTGGATCTTGAACTACAATGGACTCTAGTGGTATACAACAACAACTTATGGTGGCACTTGATGATCTTGATTAGTCTAAAGTAGAATTCATGGAATTGAAAGAAAATCTTGTGGATGCTAAGAAATGTATCCAATCACTAAAGGATAAAATAAATGAGTCAAGGGAAAAGAGGAAGGAACTATGTGGACAGTCGAAGCAAAATGAAAGGAGAGGCCCAAAAGTGTTCATCTAAATCAAACCCTAAAATAAATAACATAAGAATGTGAAAAGATTGCTAAGGAAAATACTACTCTAAATCTTGAAATGGAATTTGTGGTGATGAAGTTAACAAAAGAGATTGAAGAAAGAAAGAAGGAGGAGAATCTGGCCTAGTCCTTGAAAGAGAAGTCTAAGGAATGCAACAGAGTTAATAGTGGATTCATCCAGCTGGAGATTTAACTACAACAATCCAAAAATAATGAAGAAGAGCTTGAGATACAGATAGTTATTCTCAGAGATGAGGTTGCTACTGCAAATGAATTGTTCTCAGAGATGAGGCTGCTACTGCAAATTAGTTTTGCTAGGCTTGATGAGATAACTAAAGGTCAAAAGGATGCATACAATAAGTGAGGTATCAACTATGTGAAGGGTGAAAGCTCTAGATCTAAATAGAAGGACCCTGAAAAGAAGAACAAAGGAAAAGGATATCTGGTAAGGCAACCTAATACTCAAAAATTTAATGGGTATTTCTTTGTTTGTAATAAATTTGGACATATGGCTTCTCAGTGTAGAAGTAAAATAAATTCTCACAGTCCATCATTTTTTGGTCAGTGTTTTAATTGCAAAAAGTTTGTTCATAATTCATTAGAATGCAAAAGTATGTTTGTTAGCATAAGGAATGCTAGATGCTACACCTGTGGAAGATTTGGGCATGTTGCTAATTAGTGCAAATCAAGAGGAAATCAGTGGAATGGATGGAATAGATAGAAAAATTAAGTATGCTACAATTGTAATAAATTCGGTCACACTGCAAGAGTCTACAAGAACAAAAACATGGATAGAGGAGGTCCAATATATCAAAGCAAAAACTCACTGAAAGGTTATAAAGGAAAAGGAAAATAATTCGTGGAAGAGATAAGAGATCAGATGAAGAAAACATGGGTGAAGAAGAGTGGATTTGATGAATGTGATAAGGGTGTACCGAAAGCTCCCTCTGATAATTCATCTGACAATTGATTTCAGGCCATTAGCCTAGGGGAATTTTTCATGAAAGTATTTTGTTCCCCTATGTGTAGTTAGTACCAGATTGTAGGAAGTTTTCAGTAGGTGTGTTATTCATCTTCAAATATATCAGTGATCACTTTTTCAGAAAAATGAAATCTTGAAGGTCTACAAATGGATTTTTCTCTTGTTGTTTGAAAATAGAAGCAGAACCTCTAGGTAAAGCATTTAATGTGACAAAAAGTTAGGTGCAAATTTATAAAAAGGCATTTGGAACCCTCATTTGTCAAATCATCCATCAAAGAAGAACTATTGGAGAACCTTTTTAGCAAAATTTTGAAGGAGGAAAGTCAATATAATAGTGAATTGTCAAGGTATTTCAGTTGCTTGCCAATTTCCCATTTATTCGGTAATCAGTAGAACAGTGTTCCATACGAAAATGAAGCAAATCAAAAAAATAGTAACTCTAGATGAATACAGTAGTTGAAAGCTCAGGGATGAAAGAAAATTGTTGTCTACCATCAAATTAATGAATCTTGGAGAAGCAAAACATAAGAACTTGGACATCTGGAATGAATTCCCTCATTTCATCAATGTGAAGGTAGTTCAGTTTATCTTGAACAAATTGAACGGTGACATTCCACTGATACAAACCCTATCAAATTTCTAAGGATGCAATTAAAATTCAATTGGATTGTGCAATGTTGGTATTTTTTTGAAAAAGAAGTCAGTTCAGAATGTCAAAGTCGAAGCCCTAACCAGAGTAACAGGAGATCAGAGGGCTCTGGTAATCTCAACAATCAAAGATCCATTAATGAGGTATATTGTACATGGAATTTCTTATAAAATTTCTTCAAAAATAGAGAAGGATCAACCTCGGAAGGTGTAGTGTATATCACTCACAAGATGATAATAGAAAATGAAGAGTTTGATCTATGTGGATTGTTGAAGGATCAATTGATGGAGAATGTGCAATTGTAAAAGGATATAGATTACTCTTTTAGGTTTGGTACCATGGCTACATGCATTATGATGTATTTCCTAAAATACTTGCCTCAGAATGACAATGTTATATGGAAGGATAATATGCCAGTTTGCAAGCAAATTTTGGAGTATTTCAACTCTTTTGAAAATGGTGAAAAAGGTTTTGAAAGCTTCTTTAGGAACTTGTTAGGAAAGTTTGGTGTAGTGATATTCCTCTCCCAGTAAAAGTAGCTGAAGTTGGATCATCCTTCAGTAAAGCGAAGAAAAAGTGGAAGAGAGAAAGAGAGTTGACTGGTGACACTCTTCCGACACCTAAGTCAACAAAAGTTGAGGAAAAATGTAAAGAGCATATGGTTGTGGATATAGTGGATGAAGACTCTGAAGAATATACACCAAGAGATTAACCAAAACCTGGTGAACCAGATGTGATAATAGCAGAAGAGAGTGATGAAGAAGGTGCTATGTTCAATTCAAAGATACTACAGATTGTTTAAGAAGAATATGGAATAAAAAAGATAACTAACATATGGACAAATGGACCATCACAAGAGTAGGACCTCATTGAGGACACTCTAGGAAGATACTTTATTGATAACAACATTGAACTAGAAATTCTATAGAATATACTTCTAGAAGAATTGATTGAATGTGTCAAGGAGGCTATGGACTTTGTGCCCCAAGATAGAAAAGAGGAGGAAATAATCTCTCATCTGAAGATGTAGTTTAGGTTGTCTCTTTCCAAACTAAAAAAGAAAATGAATGTATTAAGATAGTGCATTGACTCGGCAAACAAGATCTACAATTATTGTCTTAGGTGGCCTCATGTGGTTGGTAAATAGAAGGACAAGTTGGATCAAATCGAAAATGAGCTTGTCATAATTGGTCAGGATTACAGTATGGTTCAGGACAAGGTGGAGAAGTCAGAAAGAAGGTTCATGAGTTGCAAGTTGAGCATGCAAAGGTTCACTTTTCTAGAAACACTCTTATGGATACTTTCTGGAAAGTGAAGGATCAAACTAAATGCAAATTAGAGCAAATGATTGAAGTTTTGAAGAAAGGAGAAAAGCTGGAAGGATCCATTACCATTCCTGAATCCCTTGTCTAGGTCATCAATAGAACATCAGAAAATAACAGTCTAATAATTACTACCGGATTATGACTCTTTGAAGTTCTCTCGAAATGAAAGATAACTATTAAACAATTTTTGAATTTAGCAACAGTTGTAACATTTTTATTTTTGATAAACTAGAGGAGAATGCAAGAAAAGTAGCAAAAACTTTTTTTCATTGATGTCAAAGGGGATAAATCAGGGTGAGAAATGTCTTCACATCCAAAGGGGGAGCAGTGTTTTTGAGTTTTGACACTTAGTCATTTTTCACTAAGTGTTGCCATCAATGCGAAAGGGGGAGATTTTTGGCATATGGCTTTGGAAGATTTTTTTTGGTTGCTAGTGTTGTCATTTATGGCAACTAGAGTTAGTAGTATGGTCCATAGTTTAGAAGTAGCTCTTACCGACATGAAAAGTAGAAGATAGTATTCTATCGGTAGAAAGCATGAAGAATAGAGTATCTGGTTGGAAAATTGGTCTGAATACTTCACTGAATCATTATTTTGTTGTGTGGATCCCAAGGGAAGCTTTTCAAGCATGTATGTTACCTTATTGGTAAGTTTTGTGGTGCTACAGAAATCAGTGTACGAGTTTGGAGATTTAGTAAAATGACTAATTGTTTATTTTCTCATTATGGCTAACCTACTGTGTATGGTGTATTCCAGATGTATAAGGAATATTTTTTTGACTATTTCTTATGTTGGGAATTTTGTTTTGGGTCCCTACTATAGTCTAGCCAACTTGTGTGGGTGTGCATTAATTATAATTGATGATTTGAGCTGACATGTGGAAAAATATTGTATTTTGTCTAAAGCCAACATATAGCAATAAAATATTATTAGTAGATATATATGTGAGATCGGAAAATCATTTTTTGAGTGTGGTGTGTGAATCAAGAAGCGAGAAGGTGTGTAAGAGAAATAGTGCAAAGCAGCTCTATATGGCTAATATCAGAAGATCTATTGAGTGAATTTTGTTTGTGCTACATAAGGGTTTTTGTAGGAGAGTAGAGAAAAAGTGTGAATTGGATAGAAGATCCATAATCTATTTTATGTGCTTTATTGGAACTGAATCTAGGCATTTGGAGATGCTAATTTCCCAATTCAATCTTATGTTATCTTCTCAAAAATTATGTACAAGGCGGTGAGCCTTTCCTTTTTGAGCAGTGAGCTCTAGGGTCAGGTTCTTGAACGTGCGCATTCCTCCATACTCTTAATTGAGTATACATTGTGGATTAATCTCCACAGTTTTTTTTCCCCTAATAGAGTTTCCACGTAAAAAATTTCAGTGTTATGTTCACATTGTATCTTAATGTGATTTCATGTTCTCCTTCTACTTGTATGTTGTGTATGCTATTAAATTTAATATTGTTGTTGAAAGTTTAAGATTCATTTGTAAATTAATGATTGTAGAACACCGATTCACCCCCCTCTCGTGAGCCCTTTTGTGTCCACACCTATTCATAGGAAACACCTTTATTGTTATTCCTTGTCTCCGCTTCAACTTCCTCTCCCTTTACTCAGCTCTGGAACAACATGAAGCTCCTTTGTTTTAACCATGACAATCCCACTTGCCTTAATTCCTTTTTCAGATTGGTTAATTTTTTTCTCTATTGTTTTTCCACTTTTATCAATTTCCAACTATTGCTTTTGCATCTAAAAATTTATCATCAATATAATTTTCCTCATCCCCACTACTCTTACCTCTTAACACCCCCTACTATTCCTTTTCATGATCTTATAACTTCTTTTTCATATCTTTTACTTCAATATTTAGATAAGATGCTCCTTCATCATCCCTAAGGAAAACAGCATTCCTTTCTTGGATATAATTTGGAATTTCTTGAATACTTTTACGTACCTTTGTAGCTTTTTTTGGTAATATTTTATAGTTTATTTATCATTAGACAATGCAGATGTTTCTTTTGACAAGCTCGTTAGAGAACTTATCTACCTTTTCAGATAAGAAATTCATGCCTCCACCAAACTAATTCTCTTTTTCTACACTTAAATCTAGTTTTTCCATTTCCTTATCATCCATTTCCAGTTGTAGTTGTTCCATCGAATTTTTAACTTTAATAATGTTTTTCTTCATTTGTTCAACTCCACTTATAGCATCATCTCTCTCTTTGTTTTCTTGAAAAAATTCATATGCAATACAAGATCTTGCTATTTTCTCTTTAGATTAACTTGAAATGTTTTGTATTGCATATGAATTCATGCAAGCAAAGAAAGAGATATATTATGCTATAAGTGGAGTTTAACAAATGAAGCCAAGAATTATTTAAGTTAGAAATTCCATGGAACAAATACAATTGGAAATGGATGATAAGGAGAAGGTAAAACTAGATCTAAGTTCTGAGTAAGAGAATTAGTTGAGTGGAGGCATGGAAGTATTATCTAAAAAGGCAGAAAAGTTCTCTAAGGAGCTTGTCAAAAGAAGCATCTACATAGTCTAATGATAAAACACTACAAAATTTGACCAAAAAATAGCTACAAAGGCACATAAAATCACTCAAGAAATACCAAACTCTATCCAAGAAAGGGATGTTGTTTTCCTAAGGGCTAATGAGGGAGTATTGTATCTAAAACTTGAAGTAAAAGATATGAAAAAAATAAGTTAGAAGATCATGAAAAGGAATAGAAGGGAATGTTAAGAGGCAAGAGTAGTGGAAATGAGGAAAATCATATTGATAATCAATTTTTAGACACAAAATCAATAGTTGGAAGTGTTGAAAGTGAAGCAAAACAATTGAAGAATAAAATTAACCAATTAGAAAAGGAATTAAACAAGTTTCCATGGTCAAAAGAAAAGGAGCTTAACATTGTTCGAAGAGAGATACAATCTAAAAGATAGGAAGTTGAGATAACAAAGAAAAAAATGGAAGTTATTTCTTATGAAGAAGGGTGCATGGAGAGATTAGAAAATGAGTGTTTCCAAGAATATGACATAGTTCAGAAGTTGAAGGATGATGTCAAGCTCCTCGATGCTCAATTAGGAAATTTTCAATATTCCTATAATGGTCTTGTAAAGCATTTTGATAGCTCAAAATTTGAAGTTGTTGTTGCAAAACTAATAAAAGTTAAATATGTCACAACAACAGTTGCATTGGAGGTTGCTAGAGGAGGTAAGTTGTGCAATGTGGTAGTGGATACAGAACAAAGAGGAAAGCTACTACTTCAAGTAGGACATCTACAAAGAAGAGTAATGATTATCCCTTAAAAAATAATCCAAGACCATACTATTTCATCAACAACACAACAACCAAAATCCAAATTGGTGGGCAATGTAAACACAAGGATGGCACTATCTCTTGTTGCATATGTAGATGAAATTGAAGCAACTATGCAATTTGTATGTCATAGTGCATTTGTTTGCGGAAATCCAGATGTTGTAAAGGATATTCCTTCACATAGAGATATGTGATCTCCAACTACAACTCTTGAAGGTGACATTTTTCAGCCAAGTGGTCTTCTTATTGGTGGAAGTCATAGGAAAGGAGGTGAATTGTTAAGGAAACTTCAGCATTGTGTGAGGTAGAGTCTCAGCATGTTATTCATCAAAATATTCTAGCAAAAATTAAAGAAAAAATTGCAACATTGTTGCCATTTGAAATGATGATTTCACATTTGAAAGCTCGACTCAACCCAAAGTCCAAAGATCTTTCTCTTTTGAAAAGATAGATCACAAAAATGAGAACCATATATTAAATGAATTGGTTGCTAGAGTGGAAAAAAATACAAATGTGCAAGCTCGAAGCGTTAACAAAAGATGAACATCACAATACTTGTGTTCCTCAACTTCCTACCCTTTAGAAGGAAAGATTACAATTTCATTTTAAATATATTAATATTTTCAAAATGTTAGAATTAACATATAAAAGGTAATACTTTTCATATTCTACGTAGAATTGGAGGGTTCTTTAGTAACTGATTTTCAATAATCAGTTATTCTTTAGGAATAAGGAGTCACATACAAAGCGAGGGGAAAAATTAGTTTTAGGATCATAGAGGGGTAGTTGGGATTTTCTACCATGGCCCTTGTACTAGGAGAAGGGAGAAGTTTGTCAACTTCCTTTGTATTGAATAAATGCAATGTTTGGAATATGTGTAAGTTTCATAAAATCATCTACTAACATCCCACATTGTGTTTTCCAACCTACAATTATTCGATGCATTTTTTTACCATCATATGAGGAAATTCAAATGCAAACTTTAGTCTAAGTTGTTATAAATTTTGAATGTTCCTTTCATCAAATTTTTAATGTCCAAATAACAAAAGATTTTCATTGCAACCATACTCTCTATGTATAATTGTATGTTGAAAAACATTGTGTACTATTAAACCTAGAACCCACATACTCTTGTATAACCCTCTACATGCAACAACCCAATTAGTTAGTCAACCCTTAGCACCATCTAGTTACTTTAATGTATCCCCCATATTGCAACTCCACCCAAAACTCTACACCCTTCAACATTGAACAAGAATTGAGAAGTAAGTCACAACCAACTGTGTTTTTCCAGTCTGCAACTATTTCAAGTGCATTTTCTATTCCAATCATATGAAGATATTGAATTGAAATGTTTACTCAAACTAAGGGTTGTTATAAAATATGAAGGTGAACTTCAAGACATTACTACAGTCTATAGAAAAAAAAATTCTCATTGCAGTCAGTCGTTTCACTATCATACAAATTATTTGTATTTGTGAATTCACCAAACATCCAAAGATACCATTGAAGATCATAATTGATTAGAATTTATATTAGATGAGAGTAATAGTTTCCCACATTTCTACATACATGACATTTACTGCAATACATGTTTTAATTTATGTAATAAATAAAGATTGGGTGAAGCCACAATAGTGGTTTACAATTTGATGGAGGAAGGAAAACTGACAA